>WEIV01015993.1:73482-189504 GCA_013390005.1 Calyptomena viridis | reverse complement strand
AATGGGTCAGGCTGGAAGGGACCACAGCGGGGCTTCTGCTTAAGCAGGGTCGTCCTAGAGCACATGGCACAGAATTGGGTCCCCGCGGTTCTGGGGTAGCTCCAGTGAGGGAGACTCCACGCCCTCTCCGGGCGATCTGTTCAGTGTCAGGGTAAATNGGCCCTGCCGCCCTGCCGAGCCGCCCGGGCTGGGGCATGGGGCCGGCTCGCATCGCCTTTTGCCGTGCTGGCCTACGGTTTGACGGGGTCACAGAATGGGTCAGGCTGGAAGGGACCACAGCGGGGCTTCTGCTTAAGCAGGGTCGTCCTACAGCACATGGCACAGAATTGGGTCCCCGCGGTTCTGGGGTAGCTCCAGTGAGGGAGACTCCACGCCCTCTCCGGGCGATCTGTTCAGTGTCAGGGTAAATAAGTTCTTCCTCATACTCAGATGGAACTTCCTGTGCTTCACATTCTGCAGCCTGGCTCCATCTTCTTGGCATCCCTCCCTTTAGGTACTCATTAATGGGGTCTTCCCTCAGCTGTCTCTTCTCGAGGCTGAACAGGCCCAGCTCCTTCAGCCTTTTCTCGTAAGAGAGGTGCTGCAGTCCCTTAATCATCTTTGTTGCCCTCTGCTGCACACGCTCCAGGAGCTCTATGTCTGTGTTATACTGAGGAGCCCAGAGCTGGATACAGCACCTGGATACTTTCCTCTGGTTATTTCTCACACAGCCCCTCTAAAAGCTCTGGCAGTGTCTCAGCGTTACCCACTGGGGCACTTTCAGCCCCCTCTGGAATAGCACCTGCAGCGTAGGGTGAAGGATCAGCCTGCCCAGGTCTCTGCCAGCTGTCTCTGCTATAATGTATGGATTCCTTAGAATAACAGCACTTTTTAAAATTCATAAATAAATTCGTGTATCTAAATGGCATAAATGCAACTGTTAGCAGTGTTAATTGCACAGAGTTCTTCCTTCCAGGTGTGAATCGCCATTTCCACATGATTTGTATCCGGGATAAGTTCAGCCAGAATATTGGACGGCAGATTTCATCCAAAGTGATCTGGGACCATCTGAGCACCATGTATGATATGCAAGCTCTTGTGAGTATAAAGTGTTGATGCACATGGTTATTTCACAGATTTCAGAAGTTTTGGTGGTTGTACCTTTCATGATGCTGAAAATCACATGTCATTCCAGTGGGTTGATGGGATTTTCCCTGAATAAAAGTAAATTAGGTGAGAGACAATAAAACCTGCAGTGGCTTGTGAGGGGTTTTTAGGCTTTTTTTTTAAATCATGTTCTGACTTTGTTTATTAAAGTTGCCTAAATGCTGATTCAGCAAATGTTTACATAGATACCTTAAGTGTAAAATGAAAAACTTAGAGTGTGTTTACATAAGGATTGGCCATGTTTGGGTTCCAGAAATGGTATCAAATGGTCATGACTCATGATCTCTGGTATCTTGACCTTAGTAATCAGCTGCACTTCAGAAGCCTCCTGATTATCTTAACATCTGAAGTGTCTTGTTAAAAATTATTTAGCTACTAATTGCATGTAAAATAGAAGTTAAGATTGCATCTCTAAATTCAAATTAAGTTTTTACCAGTCATTCACAGAGATTTTCTTTTCTTTCGAAGCATGAATCTGAGATTCTTCCATTCCCTAATATAGAGAAGAATTTTGCACTTCCTGATGAAATGATTCAAGAAGTGAGAGAAGGTAAGATGTGACAGCAGTCTCTGCTTCTTCGTTGCTTTAATCTCATATCAGAATGTTTAACAACACTGTCCCAAAAACAGTGTAACATGTCAATCCAAGGCCATTCTTTCAGACTGGTGTGTTCTGTGCAGTGGGAGAGGGAAGTGTTAAACAGATACAAGTTTATCTCATGGATTTTTAATCAACTGACTGAAGGAAGCTGTCAGGGAAAGGATCACAGTGCTTGTGCTGTTCATATCTTTTGTGACTGACCACTGTAGGAGACAGGCTGGCAGGAAAGAGACAGTTTTGGTCAGATTCCACACAGTAGTTCTCAAATTCTTAAATATAAAGTACATGGGATGCTACTGTAGCACACAGGTTCTATTTATACTGTTTAGATTCACCTTCTGCTTCACTGATACCAGTTTGCAGAGTGAAGGCAAAATGTTCTTTAAAAAATGATTAACAGCTTATTGTGGAATTTTTGCACCTTAATGAGATGGTTGTAATATTATATCAGATGGTAACTTTGGTAAAATAGATGATCTACACACTTTAATGTGCTTTGTTTTGTAGCAAGATCATTTTTTTTTAAAGAGTAGGAGATACAGAGCTTATGAAAATACCATTTTCTGCACTTAATTTGTATATAATCATATTTCTGTGATAAAATAGTCTCTATCAATGGTAATATAATTGAGCTAATATTTTAAAATGTATACCAGGAATATACTTACTGAAAAGCTGCAGTTTCAATATCTGGAGAAACGTGCTTTTGGCCATGGACTGTATCTTGTGTTGATATAACCATCTCATTTTTAGGCTGTTATTATTTTTCATATGGTTCAATGCCTTCTTTTTAAAAGCATTACTGGTTTTTAATGTCCAGTGTTAGATTTTTCATGCGTTGTTTTTTTTTTCCTACAATTGCATTAAAATTGATTGAAACAAAACCCATATGAAATGTTTCAAGGCTTTTTAATAGATTCACAGTGGTTTCGTTGCACTGTGAAATCATCTCATTATGTTTTTACCTTCCTGGAATTCAACTACCTGGTCTTATGAGTGAGAGATGTTTGGAAATAACTCTCTGTATTGTCTAATCTAATAGAAATATGCAGGAGTTTGACAGACATCTCAGGTTGAGCAGTGAAAGCTGGATTTTGAAAGTTTAGCTGTATGTATGTTAGTACTGTTATCCAAGATAAGAGCTGGGAAGTTCCAAGTTCCTGCCAAAGCACTTCTTGGAGTATTTTAAACTACAGTGGAATGCTTCTCAATTACTAGGTACACTAAACTTTACACTAAAAATTCAGTATAAAATCTTAATACAGCAACACATTGTAATATGTTTTGCCTGTTTAGCACTTCACTTTCTTCCTGTTAATAATTTCAGTGGAACTTCCTGATGTGAGACATCATCTTGTTCAGTGCTTTGTATTTTGCTTGTAGAGTGTTTCCTATGATTCTGTATCACAGTGCTGAGGAACTTTTCCAAATTACTGCTGAACGTTGCACTGAATATGTGCTTCTTTAAAACCATCTAACCATTGCTAACAATCCTTTCTGTAGGAAAAGTAATGATAGAAGAAGAAGTGAAAGAGGAAATTTTAAAAGAAGAGATGGAAACGCATGCAGGTCCAGAAGAAGGTAATTTTGTAACTCTCTACTGTGTAATACGAGATTAAAACCCAACTGTAACACTGAGAAATTAATGTTAAAATGTAAATCCGAAATACAGTGTACTTTGTGATTTGTACTCAGACTCAGCATGTGCTCATGCCAAGAACTAGAATAATTTAAGAATGCACAGAGTAAGCAGTTGCTTATCAAAAAGATTTCTTCTTTGCTCCTAATTCATCTGTGCAAGTTGTATAGCTTTGTAGATTTTTGGGTTTAATATGTACTTGACAAACCCGTGGGAGCCTGAAGGTATCTAAGGATCTCTGAAGGAAAGTCGAGTCCAATTTTATTGAACTTAAATACACTGTAAGGAACTTTATAGTATGGGGGAAATAGGCCTATAAATCAAAAAAGGTTGTAAAATTGTGTGTTTAAATGGGAAGGCGGGCAGAGTGTTTATTTTATTTTATTCTCATTATCTTGCTTCTTTTAAATAAAAGGCTTGTTTTCCTAACTTTGCTGTAGAACAAGTCAAATGTGAAACAGTAGAGATCCTGCTATTTACATTAACAGGCCAAGCCAACTGCTAACTATATAATTTCGTCATATTTATATCACTGAATAAGTGGTGTTTAAAGATTGTAATAAAAGATCTAAAAATGTATTTAAAAATATATTAAATTTCACATTTTGAGTGTTCAGTTTTAAAATCTACCTATGATACCAAATGTAATGACGGTTGCTGATTATAAATTCCATAGATTGGTTTTGTGTTCTGTAAGTGTTCTATTAAGTATTTTAATATTAAGTGCTGTTTAATTCCACTTAATGAATTTGATTTTTAGCCTGTCAAAATACATGCCTGTCTTTAAAGCAAATAATAAAAGCAAGATGTGCCTTTCTCACAGAAGATTTTTCATTTAAAAGCGAAAGTAATATTTAAATGATGGATAAATCTGCTGAGAATTGATTGTTTCGAGAAGTTTTATGTAACATAAAGAAATTTGCTATCACTCTTGTTTGCCTATGTGTATGACTCTGATCTGGAATCATTACTTTGATCCTATTTCAGTTTTTGCACCCTCTGGAAGTTTAGGAAAAACAACTGAAAAGCCAAGCAGCAAAGAGAAAGAGAAAACTTCATCAGATTCTGGATCCAAAGAAGGATCTGATAAGAGGAAGCGCAACAGAGTCACTGAGAAGGTGTTAAATGCAAACAGTAACCCTTCCAGTCCCAGCGCCGCCAAACGCCGCAGGACGTAGAGCTGTGAAAGAGGAGTGACAAACTCTGGGGTGGGAGGGGGGAACAGCAAAAACAAGTAGCAGGATAGTTGCTACATAAACCCTTTGAGGAAGGAAAAGGTGTCTAAGCCAGGGATTGGAAGAATCTGCACATTGGCTTTATACACTCGAGACTTTGTCTTCCCTGGTGTGTTTTCTGGCTGCCTTCCCGGGGGGCTGGGAGAAAGCTGGGAGTGTGGAGAGTGGATGGAACAATGCCAGTGGCTGCATTTCCAACCAGTAACACACTCTGTGTCAGCACAGCTCATGGAACCAGCACTCAGTGGAGCACGAGGCCTCGGATCATCAAAAGCAGAGGTGATTCCTGTGAATCTGGGATCGTTTTTTCTGCCTTTGTTGCTGTCTGTGAATATTACAGACCATCTGTGGGTAATGTTTTGGCCATTTCACTTGCTGCAAACATAGCATTTGTATCAAATGTTTCAACTTGTTGGTTCAGTAAAACTACAGTTCTTTTAAATGCAGATAACTACTGACTTGAAGTGTTCTGTCACTCTGCTGGAGGAACCTCATTTCACCCTTAGTGATGTAATATTTTTTCAATCTTTCTAGGTTTATATGCCATAAGTGAAGTGAAAACTATAATGCCTCTAGCCAAAATAATTAATAAGTGTCCTAAAATACCTAGTGATATCACATGGTTTTGTAAGGGATCAGCTGAGCTGTGCATGACCCTGGAAGTGTTGCCTCATCCATTTGTAATACAGTAGTATAAAACAGTGGGGTTTGTACTTAATTATTTATTTTTTTAAAGCAGTTTTAGTAGATGTGAATGGAATTGTTTTTTCCAAAATGTTTGTTTTGTTCTACAACTGAAGAATCTTACTGACATTGTAATGTTTTTCTATGCTAGAACATTGAGATTTGCTGAAGTTACTATTTTTGTGTTGTGAGAAGATGGACCACAGTCAACAAACACCTGTTAAGTGGTGAATGAAGCAGGTTGAAATGGTACTGAATTTGTTTCACTATATTAACTACTAGTTAATAAAAAGAAGAATTACTTCTTAATGTCAGTATTGCCTTCAAGAGGAGGCACTAGGAGTCTACCAGGTTTTGCTTTTATTCTAGGTACGTAGCCAAGTTCTTGTCTGCCTTATTTTTTTTCTCTTGTTTTATACCAAGAATAAATTTGACTTGTTTTTATTTTACTAAATTGTAATTGTTGTGTGACTTGATTAAATCTGGCCCAACTCATTTTTAAAGTTATTTAGATATCTTGTGCCTTTAGTGAAATTGGTCAAAAGTCCCTAACTGGGGGTTTAGGGTTGGGCTTTTTTTACCAACTTTTGTCTGGTAGGAACCACTACCCTGTTATTTCTATATGATATTTGATAAAAAATCCTGGCCTGCTGAACTCCGTAGATAGGTTGCTGTAAGCCTTCAAACTTGAGGATTTACCAGAAGGTACAATTGCTGTTAATTTAGTGCTTTTAAGCCTTGGATAATGTCTGGTGAGATGCCACCAAGTGGAGATCTCCATGGAGCTCTGCTTGCTACAGGAGCTACAGGAGTCTCAGGTTTTCTGGGTAGGAAGAAAACGACCTTTTATAACCTTACTTGAGGAAGCTCCTGGTTTTGATATTTAAGAAGAACTCTCAAACTGATTTATTTGGTACAGTCAAGTTCCTAGAAGTTGTAACCACGTGTCACAGATCTGCCATCCAGCACTGAAAGCTGAACAGATGCCTCCGTTAAGTTTTGCTATTTCCTCAGGCATTAAAGTGCTGGTTACTTTGTCATGATCTACATAGATTTTGGCCGTAAAGTGCAGATTTTGTAACTCCTGAGGCAGTGGGTAAATCCTCAGCCACGTGATTCCATTCCAAAATGTTTGCTCTACCAAAGAAATGTTTTTATAGCTTTAAGTAGGAATGTGTCTACAATAACGTGTCCCGGTGCAATCTCTCAGCACCAACCTCGCAGCAGAAAAAGTCCACATGGGATTTCACGGTCAGTCCCGCAACGCAGGTTTTGTTGGATTTTTGGGGATGTGAAGTCGGGTATTGGCAAATGTAAACGCTCTAACTGACGCCAGCACACTCCCTTCCCTTCCACCGAGTCCCGGCTCCACGGAAACACTGCTCTTTCACTTTCCTGTGAGATGACCGTTTCCTTATCCCGATCCCGGCGGATAAAGGTGGGAACGTNCGTGCCCGGGCTTTGTGCGCGCGGGCGGGCGGTGGCCCCGCCGCCCCTTCCCGGTCACTTTCCCTTTCGCTTTCCCTTCCCCGCTGCGCTCCATGGCGGCGTCCTACGTGTTCAGCGTCGAGGAGGACGAGCCGGAGGACGAGGCACGCCTATGGAAGTACGACTCTACCTGCAGGGAGGACGAGGAGGAGGATGAGGATGAGGAGGAGGAAGAGGAGGATGGCGGCGGAGGCGAAGCGGAGAGAGCAGAGGCGGCAGCCGGGGGGGAGCCGCCCGTGCCGGGCAGGGCGCGGGGCTCCCGGCAGGGCCAGGTGGGTGCGGGGTCCCCTTCCTGACCCTTCCAGCCGGAGCCCCTTCCCCTGTTCCCCCGGCGGCCGAACCCGGGAGTTCCCGCAGCCCTGGGACTGTCCCAGGTGCGCTCACCTGGGCGAGGGATGTGGTCCCTGCCCGGGCACCCGCGCTGTGCTGTCAGCGTGTCTGGGGCTCCCTGGCTGGTAATCTAATTACTGTGATGAACTGGAACAGGTTAAAATACTTACACCACGGCAGAGGTGCTTCGTTGTAGCAGAGATCCCTTGGCACATAATTTGTCCTCATCTTGAAGCAAATCCTGCAGGAGAGAGGGCAGCTCTGGGGATGGGGAGGGCAGAGGGATGCTGTGCCTTCATGGCCCTTTAAGGTCCATCACATTGCCATGAGCTGGGTTTTAATGTGTTTTTCCCCAGCATTCCCTATGATCTGGGTACTTTATCCCATAAATACGGGTTCTGTTTTCTGTGTGTCACCTGCCTGTTCACTGTATTTGACATTTGTGGCGTTGATGTTCTTGCTTTTACGGTTTTGGTTGGTATCCTCGGCTTTGCATGGTGGCCATCCTTTTGGTCTTTCAAGCCATCAGTAAAAAGCCATCATATAATATTTGCTCAGTTTTAGAAAGGAGCTGGAATGTTTGATTTCTTTTAGACATTGTTTTATTTTCTAGGAAGCGTGTTTAGAGCAACTCTGAAAGCCGAAAAATACACACTGTTTTAAAAACTAGAGATGTATTTGTAGTTATGAATGAGGTGCTTCAAAACATGAACTCTTAAGTCTGATGCCTTAAAATAACGTTTATTTGAAATACAAGGAACTTGTTGGTCTTATCTGAGGTTCTTGTCAGTGTTCCTGATCACATCAGTGTTTTTGAGTTTGACATTAAGTGTCAAATTAACTGTTTCTTTTTCAGTATTTCCTAGACCAGTCAAAACACACTACAGACCTTTAACTCCTCCCCTTTCTGGGAAAAGGAAACTAATCCTTCACTTCAGTTTTGTTTCAGCAACTCACTCCTATTTTTAGAATATAAATAGGCAGATAAAGCTTTATAATGAATACACTTTTAAAGGAGCTGAATATTAAAGAACAGAGCATTCAGATTATTCTGTTTGAATGTGTTTGTTCTTCAGGTTTGTTTTTTTTCTTCGAGCAACTCTGGATTGTGACAACTGTAAAAGCAAGGACTGTTTTTTCACTCCAGTGAGTGGACTTTGCCTTTCAGAGGAGGATGTCGTCCCTGAGACTTACAGCCTTTGGAATATTGTTCTGCATTTTTCAAGAGGAGTTCTTCCTTCAGTGATGAATGTGTAGTCATCTCTGTCTGACAGTGCCTGAAAAATTATAATGGCAGTGAGAATGAATGCACAAAGAAACAGTAAATTTACTGCTATCCATTCCAAGGGCGTGAATTGGTTCCCAAAACTTGTTCCTACTTCTGCTTATTTTACACTAATTCTCATTCTTGTCCCCTCAGTCTAGATGGTATTCTTACTTGCTGAAGCTGCTAGTGCTTTTATGCAGTACTGAGGTAGAGTTTTTATTATTATTTGCACTACACGCTTTCAAAACCAACTTAAAATTCTACTTTTATCTTGGCATTTCACTTCTCTCTGTGAGTGCTCTGTGTTCACATTCTGAAGTTCCTGCAGGTGTGTCTTTCCAGCTCTTGTGCATTGCAGTGCCTTTAGCTTCTACAAGTGAGCATTGAAAAGTTCAGGGTTTGTGTTTGTTTTAAAAAGTTACCTCAGAAGCTGCTGTAATGCCTGGAGTTCGTATTGCAGTAACAAACCCTGTAGTTCTCCTTTCTCCTGAATCTCCATCGATGAAAGGCTTTGATCCCTCTTCTGATATTGTCATCTTTCTCACTGCTGTGCCTTGTTCACAGTCCACATGTTCTTTTATCTCTTTTGGTTACAGCTGATTTCCAGCTGATTTCTAAGCCAAATCCCATGTGTGTTCCCCTCTCCTGGCTGTGTTCTCTGCTTCCATCACTCTGCACAGAGATGCATGTTCTCCCTTGTGTGGTACACGTTTTAAGGGTGAAACCCACTCTGATTTCCTCTCAGTGCTGTGAGACAAAGAGGGGATTGATTTATACCTGCAAGTTTCAGCCTTGCTGTTTAGCTTGTGTTTCTATCCTGGAAAGAAAGGGAAGGTTCTGTTCCTGTGTGGCTTGAGGGAAAGTTTGTGGAGACTCAGGAACAGCACCTGCTCGGAGGAAGGGCTGAGTTGTTCTCTCTTTGCTTCCCCATCTTGTTCTCTTTATTGGCTCCAAAATGCATTTTTCCT
Source organism: Calyptomena viridis (assembly GCA_013390005.1). Lineage (NCBI taxonomy): Eukaryota > Metazoa > Chordata > Aves > Passeriformes > Eurylaimidae > Calyptomena > Calyptomena viridis. The sequence continues at coordinate 180,146 of WEIV01015993.1, read as the reverse complement.
GAATTTGGCTTCTTTCTGGACAAGCTTTACAGCCCTTTGCACCATGACACTGCATCTGTCTCTGTAGCTACACTGACTCTTCAGCAGACCAGTTTATTTTCAAAGTGGGACCCAGTCTGCTGTTATCCTGCCCCACCTGATGATGTTCAGGGATGTTATTTTAGAACCTTAAATGTAAAGAATATGTGGAAATGGATTATTTTGTAATTGGGAACAAAATTCTAATTAATTCCACATAAGCGATCAGGGCAACTGAATGGGTGGCTTCATTACAACAAGGTGTTAGACAAGGTAGTCCAGTTCCAGCCTTAATAATTAATGAACCAGTGATCAATGTTCACTAGAAAGTAGTTTTATTTTTCTCTGTGCAAGTAAGGTTAAGAAATACCAAATGAGATTATGAAATAACTTCGGAGAGTTTTTGCTGCTTCTTTCTTCTAAGTTCCTTATAACGCTTATTTTGCAAGAGTTTGCACATCTTATCCCCATTTTCCAAAATTCTTGTTCTTGATGTGAGCTGGTGTTGAATGCTCTGACTGCTGTGCTTTGCTTTGGGGGGCCTTTTATTCATTAGCAATCTTGTTCATTTTGTGATTCTGCCTTGACAAAACACTTTTAAGTACTTTTATGGTTTGAGGCAAGATGGTTCAGCACTCAGCAAGATTAAACCTGTGTTGCTTCTGAAGTGTAACAAAATATCTTATGATTGAAATAATCCACAGCTGAAATAAATATATATATATATATATATAACTCAGTTAAAATGCATTTTAAACTACATCATACTTGCAATTTCTATTTCCATGAAGTTCAGAGGAAGAAATGAAGATGTTCTTTTGTGATTTCTGTCTAAATGTGACATTTGGAATGAATCTAGCACGTCTCTGTAGTGAGGAGAACCTGCCACCTATTTATGTGGCACCACAGGTTTTTTCTGTGGCAATTTGAATTATGGATAAAATAAAGTGAATTCAGCTGTAACTAGGTAAATCTGTCACTTGGCAACTAATAGGGATCATGTGAGTCACTGCTGTGGGTAATCTCATTTTGTATCTATTTTTTATTTTATTAGTGAAGTTTGGTTTCAAAATGTTCCAACTAAATGCTTTTTATTTGTAGGAGAAAATCTTGAATTCAGCACTGCCGCCTTGGAAGAATTTTCAGATAGGCTTGACATAAAGTTTGGTTACATGAGAAGATAAGTAATAATGAAGGTGATGACTGGAATAGAAGTCCAGTAAAATAAGTATCTAATGTGACCATGTGGCTCTGTTATTGTTTACTGTCTAGATCAGCATTATTCTAAATCAGCAATGCTGATCTCAAGCATAAAGCAAAGGTGAAGAAAACTTTTATTTCAGTAATGTCTATAGGGAAGGAGAATCTTGAATTCAAGGGATATTTCTGCATCTCAAATTCTGCGATTTGAAAGTCTGGCTTCTGTTTTACTGGGGTTTCAAGCGACTCAAGAGCAATATGTCTTGTTTTAAAACCTTTGAGTTATGAAGAAAAAAAAATTGACGTTTTACAGTTTGAGATTTCCAGATAGTTCTGACCATTTCCATAGGCAAACTCAGCTGGGATACAAGATAAGCATAAAACGGGAAAACCTTGATTAATAAGACTAGAAGGAAAACTAAATATTTTGATTACAGGAGACGTTGTGAACTTCTCTTAGTCCAAAGTTGTGTTCAGGAATGCAGAGCAATGACGACAGTAATTATCTGGCTGGTTTTGGGGGTGCTGGGAGGGCAGAGTGCAGGGGGGCAGGTGTGGGAGATGCTGAATTCAGCCAGTGGATCATTTTATTTTGCAGAAGATGACTTTGTCCTGAATCTCTGGTGTGTTTCTTTTCTCCAGTTCTGGAGGCGCAACTGGACCGCGGCCAAAGACCTGCAGAGATACAGGCACCATTACCCAGTACGTGCTCAGGGATGGAGCACCAGCTCCTGGGGCTCCTGCTCCTCCCCTCCTGCCTTCAGGAACACTTCCTAGACTCAGGGCCACCCTTTTGCCTTTACATTTACAGGCTCAGAACCTGTAAAATGAACCAAAGGATTCCTTTGTGAGGGTGAAGGGATGATGTGTGTGTGTGTGGGTGCATCAGAAACAAGCTGCTACTTCCCAAAACATGTTTCAAGGATTTAGCTTGAAAATGTTTAGGAAATGCAAGAGAAAGCAAGGAGAAGTGTCAAAGTGAATTTTGCCTTTTAAAAGATTGCTGCTTTGTTGATTTCTTGTTTTCATCTCCAGGGTTTGGTAGAATCAGAAAATGAGGAGGAAGAGGAGATGTGGAACTTAAGCTTTTATAAAAATGAGATTTCTTTTAAGCCCCAGGGTGAGTACCTTGTGTGTGGCTGATTGCAGGAATCTGCTGCAGCTGCTTCTAATGGTGAAAGAGTAGCTTCAGACATGTGGGACAGTTAATAAAAAACCAAAAAAAAACCCCACACCACCAAAACAGAAACACCACCCAAAACAAAATAAAAAACCATCAAGAATCTCCATTTAAAAATGTCTTCATTCCTGCTGTATTTTCCTTAATTTTCTGTTTGGTGGTAGAAAACGAAGGTGTTTTTCTGGCTTATCAGGATGGTTGTCTGGTTAGAAAAGTTAATGCCTGGATCTGGGTAATGAGCCACCTGGGGTGACTGACTAATTTTAATTTGGTGTAGTTTCTTGCCTGATGTTTTCCTTTTCCTTTCAGGTTTGCCTATTGAAACTCTGTTTTCATGTTGGTGGGACAACTATGAAATTCTGGAAGAAAACCATTCTTACATACAGTGGTAAACTGTCTGCATGAACATAGTGGCTCTCTTTAGTTTTGCCACTTTTGAGAGTCAGATGTATCTGTGTTCCTGAATTCAGCTTCACAGAAGGCCCAGAATTACCCTTGGGTGAAACCTGTGTCCACTTTAGTATTATGGGGTTGTATTCTGGAAGCAATGCAGTGGAAAGCCTGAAAACAGTGCAACTGTGGCAATAGATTTCATAGTCATGCTTGGCCTTTGACATCTGCAGAACAAAGTTAGGGCAAGCAGAGAGATCCAGAAAAGCAAAGTGTGTTGTTGTTATTGGTGTAGACAATGCTTTTATGGGAGGAATGTATTTCTCATGTAGTAAACTAGTTCTGTGTCCATAAGGATGCAAGTTCTCCAAGAGATATCAAAAGTTTTGGAATCTTTTTTAGTTTTAAAAATGGTTGGATGTTATCTTTGCTCATCTGGGCTGAAAATGGCTTTCCCTTCAGGCTGTTCCCTTTACGTGAACATGGGATGAATTTCTGTGCCAGGCCGCTCACCTGCCGAGAAATTGAGGTATTTATTGAAAGCTTTTGACTTGATTGTTTTGGGTTTTTCTGAGATCTGAAGGATACTGAGATGTTTTCTATTTGAAGTCTAGTTGGCTCCTTGGGTCTCTGGTGTGCAGGGAGCTCACTGTGTAGCTCCACCAGCAAATGAAATGCTTAGTGATACAATCAAGCCTTCTTTATAATTCAGGTGTCACTTAAACTGGTGCAGGGGGTTGCACCTTTTACTAATTGCTCTGTCTTGTTTTCAGGCCTTTAAGAAGTCTAACGAAGTTATGGAAAGGTTTGTGTGTGCTTATGAGCTCATGCTGAGATTCTATGGAATCATTCTGGTCAACAAAAAAACTGGAGAACTTAAGAGAGCTGAGAATTGGAGTGAACGATTTGACAACTTGAACAGGTGAGTCTGTTTATGCTGCTGATCATTTACTGCAGCCAGGCACTTCTTTGAGGGGGGGGAAAAAAGTCAAAGTCAAAAATCCACAGCCCTTGAGAAATGGAGGCTGTTGTTGATAAAAATTTTAGCTAGTGAAAGTTATTTTTAACTTTTATTCTGTTAAGGTACAAAATAGGAGTATTTCCATCCTTGATTGTTTATAAAGCTGCCTTAATGTTTGTAAAATGCTTTGAATCCTTGTTTCAAAAGTGCTCTGCAAATTGATGGTGATATTATTGTAGGTCTTGTAGAGATAATAATGACCCTTCTGATTCTTGTACTCCTGATGATATTAGAAAGGACTCTTAAAGGGACTCGGGGTATAGCCACAACAGAAGAAACAACTTGAAGATTATCAAGTATTAAAAAAGGCAAAAAAAAGCTGTGCCTAGGTTAAGTCATGAATTTTTAGCAGCATCCTTGCATGCCTGTATTCTTAACACCACAGGCAGGGTCTCTGTCAGGGGCAGGGTGTTGGTCTTGTGTGTCTGACCCTACAGGTGGGGGATTCAGGAAGCCAAAACCTTTCCAAGCAGTTGAGATGGTGAATTCTATCAGCCCAGGTGGGGCCAGGATGGTACCCAAGGCAGACAGCAGCTTTAAAATGAAGCCCACCTGTACTCCCATTTGCATTGCCAAATGGTCTTTAATGAATCACAGTCAGTGAATGACAAAACATTTTGCAGATATCCCAGAGGTTCACAGTGACTTGTAAGACTCCCTTAACAGCTTTGCTTATCTGTTCCCTTCAGGTTCAGCCACAACAACTTGCGGATCACTCGCATCCTCAAGTGCCTGGGGGAGATGGGATATGAACGTTATCAAGTACAGTTGGTAAAGTTTTTCCTAACAGAAACTCTTGTGAAGGAGACATTACCAAACGTCAAGAGAAGTGCCTTGGATTACTTCCTGTTCACAGTCAGAAGCAAACGGAAGAGGAGGGAACTCGTCTACTACGCTTGGCAACACTTTAAACCTCAGAGCAGCTTCGTGTGGGGGCCGCTTGGCAAACTCCTGAAGTACAGGAGTACAGGAGCCAAAGCACAGCTGCACCAAAAGGCTGAAGACAGACAGGAAACCCCTGGTAAAAAATGTGATGATCCCGTGGGAAAGGATCAGAACCAGTCTCCAGGGGTAGAAGAGAAAGCTGGAGATGCTGCAGACTCACAGCCTGAAGTAAGTGATGAAGATGTAAAGGAGAAGACAAGCAAATGTGTTTTGAAGGGAGATGATGAGAAAGAGAAAGAAGCTTTTGCCCAGCTAGAGGAGAAGGATGTAAACAGTGAGGCTAAAGAAGTGCAGGCTGCAGCAGAGAATGACTGCACAAAGGAGAGCAAGAAGAGAAAACTGGATGCAAATGTGGCAGATGCTAAAAAGGTTGGACCATTGAAAAGCTCTACTGATATTGAAAACATTTCCCATAATTTAGAAGGATGTGCAATTGATCCAGAAATTCCTTCCTCAGGCCCACTCTCACAAGAGGAAGAGGACCAGGAAGCACTGAAAGAAGATGACACAAGCACCAAAGACTCAGCAGGGCCAGAGGCCACTGATGCAGCTGTGAAACGGAGGAAGGTTGATAAAAGAACATTGAAAACCAAAACATTCAACTTGGCCATAAACCTGAGCATGGGGCCCTCAGCCTGTACTGCCAAGGTAAAACCATCTGCTGCAAACTCTGAGGCTGAAAAAGAAAATGTCAGTGAGAAAAATGGAACTGTGGAAGTGACAAGTGAGAAGGGGGGTGGTGGTGATGCAGATGGTGAGGCTGTGAGACCCCTGGCTGGTTCCAGGCTCCCCAGGAATGGCTGTGCTTCTCCAGTAAGTGATGGCTGTGAGTTGAGTGGGGATCAAGGCAGAGCAAGGAGTGATCAGCACCACTGTAACAGCACACTCCAGGAGGGTGAAAGTGAGGTAGATGAGGTAGAACAGCAGAAAAAGGCAGAAAATGCAGGTGAAAAAGGGCAAGCAGAAGTCACAGACAAGAAACAAGCTCCAGAGAGTCCTGAGCAGAGCCTGACACCCACTTGTCCTGAAGGAGACAGTGCTGAAGTGGCAGCACAAAAAGCTGAAAGCTCTGAGCATGTAGCAGAGCCTGGTGGAGAGGAGGGAGCAGCAGAGTGAGACCAGCACAGTGAGTCCTCAAGCAAGCAGAGATGATACTCCCCCAGCTGCTGGGAGCCAGCTTGGATAACAGAAGTACATGGGAAAATAAACCTTTGGGATGATCCAGGCTGCTCCCTGTCTCACTTTCACTCTTTTCATGCTTTTTTAATCATCTGTAGTAACTTCACTGAGATCCAGTTCTTGGTTACTCTAAAGAGGAAAACTAATTTATTCATGGACAGGCCTCGTCCTGTTCCTGGTTTTTATTGATGTTCAGGGCTATCTTGGAGCAACGGGGATTTTTGCACTTTGCTTTGATTCTGGTATATCCTTTCTGAAAGAGAAGAGGAAAAATTACCTGTTTCCTTTTTTGAAATAGTTAAGTATTTATTAAATACATGATTTTTAATGTAAGAGCATGACCTAATTTACCAGGCCTTTCTATTACTGTGTAACTTCTGTTTGTAATTTTGAAAGGCTGTACCTTCACAAGAGTTTTTTCCTGGCAAAAGTGCTGTTCCCCTATTTCACATGATGTCAGAGTGTAGTTGCCTCTCCTCCTATAAAAGAAGGTAGGGTTGACTTTAGGCTGAGATAAAATGCATAGCCAAACATATCTCTGACCAATATGAACCTTAGTGTAAAGATAACTGTTCTGAGGTGCAAAGTGCTGAGTAATTTGTTGTCTTTATCCTCCCAGAGGTTGCTTTGTAGTTCCTGTTAGAGTTGTTAAGAATATGAATATACTGGTTTCTAAGGGAAAAACGTTCAGATTTTGCATAAAACTGTCTAAAGCTGCTCTTCTCCAGGTTTTCTCACCACTTTTAGACCCTTTATAGTCTTCCAAAGATACTTGTGTCAGTGACTGCTTCAAAGGCCTTCCTTTCGCAGTTGCCAAAACAACAGAAATATTTCTCACTGCATTTTTGCAGCCTTTGCTGGTATTTTGCTGTGGCCTGTGGGGCTCTTTTCTGCAGGCCCATTGTGAGAGGTTGGACATGTCAGATCCAAACCATTTCCTACTTAGGGCAGGATTTGCCATTAATGACCAGCGTGTCAGACAGCGAGGGCATGTTCGAGTGCGGCCTGCCTGGAAACCACTGGGCTTTGTGGGGCAGTTAATTGAAACTTTAATTGGAGAGGGTATGCTTGTCTGGTTCATTTATTTACAGCCCTCAAGAATTCACTTTCAGACCTTGCCAGCTATTTGCCTGCAGCAGTGTTCCTGACCTCCCTGTCAGCTGTTCTGCCTGACTTACACGATATTCCACCAAGTCTGAGAGAGCATTAAACAATTTAGCAGCTTCACTCCTAAAAATTTACAACAGTGACCTGTTTCATGAAGCAGAGGGAACCATTCCCAATAGCCAGAAGGTCTGGACTTGCTGTTTGCTCAGATTGTTTGATTTGGTTTTGGGGTTCTTTGGTGCTGTTTGGTTTGCACAGGAGATGGCCAGGGGCTTGCCCACATTGCCAGAGAGCAAATACAGCAGCCTGTGCAATGTTAAATGTTTTTCCTCTCTCTGCTACAGCTCTTAGGAAGCTTCATCTTTCCAAGAATTTGATGGGTGACTTGCCCTCTCAGACTGTAGGTCCTGATCCAGCATGCCACATACGTGTGTGTGGGAATAAAAGTCTGCAAGCTTAAAATCTGATGTTCATGGTTATACACATGCTGGAAAAAGGTTTCAATGTTTTTAAATTACTTTTTTTTCTTCTTACGAACAGATGGAGTTAAATAGCCAATAAGAATACACTTAACTACAGATATGAATACTTGAAGATGTTGAGTGAAAATTCTTTCCTAAGAGATTCCTAAGAATTGTCAATTGTGGCTTTTGTACAGATTTATAGTAATTTTCTTATTTAATGAAGTTTTCATTGGGAATATGTGCTCAGTTGGGGCATAGATCATATATCTTGTTACGGTGAGGTTTGGGTTTGTGTTTAATGGGATTTCACTGTGAGCCCCAGCCTGGACTAAGTGCTCAAACCAAACCCTTCCCTGCCATACCAGGTTCAGAGTTCTGGCTGTAGGTGTGTGTGATGAGTTCATAAGATGTTTCCCAGCACTCAGAGCTGTATCACAGTCTGTTATGTTAATGCCCCTATTAAAGCATGACTTTAATGCATACCAGTTTCCACTTTATTTTTTTCATCTTTGAGGGCAGGATGTGACCATGTATTTACCCCACCACCACCCACCCTTCCCGTAGCCATCAGCTGGTGCTTGGTCCTCTCCAACAAGTGGGTGCAGGGGGCTGCCCTGCATTCCCAACCAAAGTTCTGCCAGGCTCACCATGAGACACTCCTGCTGCTTGTTCCTTGTGGAGGTGATGCCCACTCTAAAATATGCCCAGTCAATGTTTGTGGGATTAAGACACCCCCCCCAGATGCTTCTGTTCAATGATGTGCCTGGGAATCACAAAATCCGAGGTGGCTTGGGAGGGACTGCAAAGTTTGTCTTGTTCCAGCCCTGTGCTGTGGGCAGGGACACCTTCCTCCAGAGCTGAGAGCCCCATCCAACCCAGCCTTGAACACTTCCAGGGATGGGGCATCCACGTGTTTCAGTGTGTTCTGCTGTGTCCTGACTTGCCTTTGTGCTGCCATCCTCACACAGGTGATGTGATGCTCTGTAGAGCAAACAAGGGCTTCACTTTGAGCATCCCTTGGGGCTCCAGGTGGGAGAGCACCTGCTCAGCCTGGTCGCTGGGGCTTCAGTCCAGTGGGACTTTTCCTTCAGGACACAAGTACAGGAATTTCTGTGGTAATGATTTCTGTGTCCCTTCAGCCGTGCTGCCTCTGCCTGGGGCTGTGCAATGAGAGGATAACTGGGTGTCCTCTTGTTCCATGGGATGGACTTGAAGGTGAATATTCCCAGGGCTCTGCCCGTGCTGGTAATGAGCAGACTCCATGTTCAGCAGCCCCCCAAGCCCTGGCTTGCTCAGAGCAATGTGTGGCTGAGGAATTTGGATCAGCTTTGCCTTCTCTCCTACCATCAGTGCCAAGGGGGACGTACAAGCTGTGCAAAGCAGTTCATGGGACTGCATTGCTCTCCCCCTGGGGTTTGTGGTGTCTAATAAAGCATTCCAGTTACTTTGGAGCCACCTGAAGACATAAAGACATGGTTCCTTTCTGTCCCCAGCTGCCTGTTCCACAAAATCTTCTAGGAATTTAGTAAATCTTTGAGTCCTTTATCCCCCAGTCAAGGTTGGTGGAATAGTGGCTGCTGGGAAGCTGGACAGACACACACTGTGTGCTCACACAAACCTCCTGGCAAGGGATGCCAAACTGAAAGCTGGTATTTCAACTTCTTAAGCTTTGCTTTTCCATTCTGCTCCCATCTTCCTAACCAGCTCAGCTGTGTCATTTCAATCCTGATGAACCTTAACATTGTTCCTCTCCATTACCAAGCCCTGCTTTGGATAAAATTGTCTTCAATTGAAAAAGGGAAGCATGAAGCTATTTACAGAAGATTGTATTATGATTATATTGGCATTTGGAATCACCTAGCTGGGAACTGTTCTACTGTTCCTTCCTTGCAATATTTCAAATATTTTTTTGTGGCTTTCAGAATGTTTCTCCTTTTTCCTTCCTCCTTGTATCTGCCTGTGATTGTTTTCTGATCAGGATTCATCACTTTCCCAAGAAATCATTTGTTGTTCTTCAGATCACCCTAAAAAAACCAAAGCAGAGGTGAGTAACCTCCAAAGCTAACAAAGCATCTCACAAAGCAGTAAGTGCATTTCTCTGTAGTGATCTTGCACTCATTACAAGTGTATTAATGTCTATTATAGTTAAGTGTCTTTGGGCACTGAATAACTCACTCTGTGTTGCTCTTTACCTGTCCAGCACAGAGGTGGTGATGAGCTTTGAGATGACCTGGGTGAGACCTAAGGAACAGCTTTGTATCTCTGACTGGAGCAGCCTGATTTTGCCCCTGTGCCTCCCTGTCCAGCCCTTCCATATGCTCCTCTTGCTTTGGTGGAGGCTGGGGCTGCCCAGCAGGGCATCGATGAGAGCTGCTCTGACTGCTGCTGCTCCCCCTCCTTCTCCCACCTCCTCCCGAAACCTCTCCTCCAAGCTCAGCCCCTCTTGCCTTGCTCCTGAGCTCTGCCCCTCCAGCTGGAGCCACAGGTTTATCTGGAGGCGAGGAGAGTGTGCTCTGTAAGCTGAGACCCGGGAGGAGGAGGAGGGATCTGCTGGACCCCGGAGGAGAAAGGGTTTAGCTGCCCAGGAGGGACGGAGAGAGGCAGAGCCTGGGCACCATGGCTGGATTATCCACTCTCGGACTCCTCTCCCTGTGCCAGTTTTTAGCCACGGCATCAGCTCAGGTGAGAAACCTCATTTGTGTCTTATGCTCGAGAAAAAACCTGTAAGGTAAAAGAGAGTGATCTGTGTATGTTGTACCTGTGGGATGAAATGTGGCAATAGGCAGGTTATTAGTCTAGAGTTTATTGAAATTGTGCACCTGAGCTTTTAGCTGTGTGAGTGAGTATAAAGCTGCTGTTTTATATTTCTGTGAAAGTGTTATCTTGCCATTCAAGTCTGCAGATCTGAGAGAGAAAGCCCTGGGAAAGGGGAGACCTGGTGATGTAAGAGAAACAGTTTTCTTTTACAATGAGACTGATCTGATACGGGTCTGTCTTTGAATCAGAGTTTCTTATTCATTCCCTCAATCAATTTTCAAATTTTACACTTAGAAAATAACATATTTAACTGTGTTCACTTCAGACATGAAGCTGTATTAAACTTCCCTGTCTGGTGTTAGTATTATTGTCTGGGGAATTGACTCCTCAGTGAGTTTTTTTATGGTTAGTGAGGAATTTTTGCAGCCTGGCTTGGGAATTCAGAGCTGCCCTCATCTGCTGTGAGCAGAGCTACTTCTACAATGAAACCTTTGTTCCTTGAAGCTACAGCAAGTTGCTCTCTGGAGCCCTCTCCATACAGAAGTCATTTATTGAACCTTTCCTCCCCCCACACCTCAGACCTCTCCAAAATCCCAGATTTTCGAATGGAATCCTGCTCAGAGAGACGACTTACCCATTCTCCTCTTGTCTTCACTGGTATCTACCCGGCCTTTCCATCACCTCACCAGACTGGGACTATAAGTTAATTATTATTGCCAAGCAATTTTCCATGGGCTTTGCATTTCCTCCTCTGCCCAAAACAAAACATGCCTGTAGGCAGTGACAACCCTTTCCTATACAACCAAACCCATTTGCTGCCCAGTGACCTGGCTTTGATTCCCAGTATGATCCACCAATTAAACGAGCTGGGGAGCCCTGAGGATGTGCCCAGGGTTTTCCAAAGAGCCTTGCACTGGTCCAGAGCAGCTCTGAGCCCACCCAGGCTGGCGGGAGGGGGGCTCAGTGCAGATTTAGGGTTAAGCTGTGGGACTTGGCCATTGCTTTCTGATCTAGCCCATGTGTTTCTTCTGATGTAAAAATAAACTCTTGTCGCTTTCCCCCAGTCCCTTCAGAGAATAGGACCACAAGGCCCTCCTGGAGCACGAGGACCCCCTGGCCCATCTGGCAAGGACGGCATTGATGTGAGTGACGCGCGGCCGGGGCGGCTCAGGGCGAGGGGTGGAGCAGAGGCAGAGCCAAGGGAGCAGAGAAGCTGCTCTTGTTCTCCTTTGGGCATCCTTCAGGGGTGGACAGACCTGGAGGAGCAGCCTCCTTGCAAGAGACCTCGTTTTGCAAGAGCCAGGAGAGCGAGTGGAGGTGCTGGGTGGCCCCAGGTTTTTTGCAGGATCAATCCCCTCTCTCCAGGGAGAGCCCAGGGGTTTGTGATCCTGCGTGCAAAGTGGAATATTTCTCTTTTGGTGTCTAGGGTCTGTGTACGGTTGAGTGCAGGGGTACAATGTGTGCTGGGGTCATTGCATGTTCAGCAGTTCAGAGAGAGGTTTATGTGATGTTTCAGAGCATCCACATTTCTAGAGAGGCTGCAAGAAACTCAAATACACAGGACTGGACACTGCTCTTTTATTTTATTTAACATTGTTGCATGGTTATCCCTAACTTTGGCACATGAGGTGTCAGGATCCGCCTCGTGTGTTGCCTGATATGAGTTTGTAGTGGCCCAAAAGGCAAATGAAAGGGACAACCTTTGTTTCAGCAGGCAGCTCCTTACACATACACCTCCTGTGGAGGTAGAAGACTATATACCCCAGGACATAATGGAGGAGAAAATCATGTTCTGTTACATTTAACTGATGTTTCCATAGAAATTACAAATACTGGTTCCATGCATCTGTTGGATAAGGACTGAATTGTGTCCTGTAGTAGATAAAATAAGCATCAGATGGAACTTCAAGACCACATTACATACAAAAGTCTGGGTTCCTGCTTGGATTTCCAGTTTGAGTAGTGCTTGTCTCTGTGAGCTGCTTATGGAATAGTTCAGGGGTTTTTAAAGCAGGTCTGAATTACATTTATTGGAATTGGGCCTTTAAGCAACCTTGAAAAAATCTATTCATTCCATGCAGGTCATTTTCTTTGGGATAAGGAGGTTAAAAAAAGAGATATGTGAGTTCCCTGGTATATGTTGAACAAGGAGTGTTTGTGTCTGCAGTGGTGAGTTTTCCCAGCAGCTCTGTGAGCCAGTCTGCTCTGAAGAGAGAACTTCATTGATTTCCAGGTGGTGCCTCCAAGTGTCCTTTTGGCTGCTGGAGGCTGTTTTACAGGGAATCTCACTCTGATTTTGTAGCATGAGAAGTTCAGAGCTGGTACCTTGACAGCTTCCACTGCTTTTCATGATGTGACAAAAAGCTTATGGGGACACCCCAGAAGAGGACAAGGACACATGTTCCTGCTCACAGCAGTGAGGTTGTGGAGTCCCTGCAGCAGAATATCCATGTGGGCAGTAGCTCCAGGAAAGGCTGGCTGTGATTCTATACGAGGGAAAACAAGAGTTTGGGAAGGATGAAGTCCTTCAGACTTCAAGTTTCAACTTCTGCAGAGAGGCAGTTGGAAAGAAACCTGTAGTTCAGTTCCTGCTTTCTACAGGATATTTTGTACTTTAATTCTGGAACAGCACCAGAATCACTTCCGATGGCTCTTGGAAAAAGGAGCCTTGGGAAATGCTGGTCATGTGAAACTACATCCTTTTATGCACAACTGAAAGCTCCCTGTGGGACAGGACCAAATAACAACATCTAATTAATAGGAAGAACTTAGTCCTAATAAATCAAATAGCTGAGTAAAATATTAAAGGTGCAAAGTCCTGCAGGCTCAGCTTCAGTCTGGAGTGTTGGCCACACAGGAATAGTCTCTTATTTGAACAGACTTGAACTCCTATGGATATAGGATCTCAGGGGCCCTGTTCATGTGAGATGGTCTGGTTGTCCAAGGACAGGCTCCAGGATGCTCCTACTATTCAACAGGACATTAAGTCCTTTCAGGAATTGCTCAGGAGAAGAAATGCAGGGCTGTGGCTGATGTTGAGCACAGCCACACAGCCTCCCAGTTTAGGGCTGCCCTTTTTTTGTTAGTACATCTCAAAAAATGATGGTATATAAAATCCAGCACTGCTCTGCATTTTCCTAGTGCTGGTTCATGTGGATCCTGAGTGGCAGTGTCAATTCTGCCATTGCACAGTGAAACCATTATTTCATTCCTTTTATTCATTGATGAGACATTTTCTGGACTGTATCTGTGCCAATTTCCAGAAGCCACTGCAGCAAGGTCATATTCACAGATGGCTCTGGATGAATGCAGTGTGGGAAGTGTTGCTGAGTGTCTTTGAGCTGGATGAGTGCTGCCACGTTCAGCTGTGAGCACGAGAGATGCAGAACATGCAGCTGAATTATTCAGGATATCTCCTTGGATGAACCCCATCAACACAATTTCTTGAAGGTCCCACTTTTCATTCCTGCCTTTCAACGGGAGCTGCAACATTAAGGCCCTCTGAAATATTTCATAATTAAAGCCTTTAACACACATCACGTTTCAGACTCAGTAACAAGCAAAATCTGTCTCTCCCAAGACTAGAAACAGCATGTTATGATCGAAAGAATTAGTGACAAGTTCCTGTGAATTATTTCTGGGAATGTAATTCCCCAAATTGCTAATAAGCAATTGTCACTTTTCAAAAATCAAGCTTTTTTTTTCCCTCCACTGCTTTCTGTCTCCTGGCTAGACTTGCTGAGAAATAGTAAATTTCCTTTCCTCTCACATAGCACCAGGAGAGCATTTGCTTTTGCTGACAGCCCTTGCCTCTAATTCCCAGTGATCTGGCATTAGGGGTATAAACACTGATTAGGCTTTTGATTCAGCTCTCTGAAGTTCTGGTGCTCCTGCAGAGTCCCTGCAGGGGTACACGATGGCAGGATCAAGGTTTAAGATGGTCCCCAACAGCCTCTGCTGATGATGTGACCAGATTTGCCATTGCACAGGGAAGAAAAAAATACCAGGGCCTTGCAATCCCAGGTGCTGGAGGAGGGAGTGAACCACCTCTGCTGCCATTTCCAGATGCCTTTTAATTTCAAAAGAACTGCTCCTTTCATTTGCTTGGCAAGGGACCTTCCCCACCTTTGATACTGATAACTATTTATGGAAAAGCTGTGGGCAAAGGATAGTGAAGGAATTGCTTCAGCAAGACAGAGCATAAAGATCACTCTGTTCAGGGACCTTCTGGTCCATGTGCTGGTTGGTCACTGGTGCATAAATCCTCCCTTGAGCAACTCAAGGCAGCCAGTCTGGAGAGATTTGCCCACAGACTTCACAGTAAATATAGAAACATGCTATAAATTCCACAACTTTGCATCCTGGCTCCTAATTACCAGGCCCACTGTGGGATGGTGTTATTTCCAGCCTTGCTGTTATTATTATTTATTATTATGTTATTATTATTGCCCTTTTCCCATGTAGGTTTTCTTCTTCCAGGGTATCAATCCCTTCCCCTCTGCTCACCCACAATACCTGAGCTTCTCATTGCACTTGTCCTAAAGCCAGGAGGGCAGGACACAGTGATATTCTGTGGGATGAGTTTGGAAACCAAGCTCCAGTCAAGATCCTGCTGTTCACAAATGTTTGCTTCTTTCAGGGACTAACAATAACATACAAATATCTTATTATCTGGGGTCCACACATACTCATGAATGATGTTACATCTGGCTGAGCTAGAAGTGCTTAAAGACTTTTAAAATATTGTCTCACAAGCACCTTGAATGCTGTTCTAAAACGTTGCTTTCCACTAGAATAGGGGGAAAAATGAGCACTTTTGAAATATTTTATAAAAATTGTGTTTAATTCAGATTGTGCACTTGCATTATGTGGAAATCAGTTGGGGGCTTTTTATGAAGAAAATTGTTGTAGACAGTTTGTTCATTCTTCACTTTCTGGTAGTCCTCAGCTCCTGGCAGTACTACAGTTTAATACTGTGCCTTGGATACCTGAGGCTTATCCCTGTATCCCTCTGTTTCAGCAAGAAGATGTTAGGAAGCCTTGATAGCCATCCAGATTCCTCTCTGCCCCACTTGCAGATAACCCCAAGTCCAAATAAACTCTAAGTATACCTGGAAAGGGTTGAAGGTGGCGGCAAATTTCACTAAATTTGCTGTTTTGGGTGTGGAAAAGGCTGTACAAACTCATCCTGCTTAGGGAGTAGCAGGACTTGGATCATCAGCTCTGTAAGACTGAGTGTGGTAAATCCTGGAGTGGGCATGAGGGGGGATTTGAGCACTGTGGTGGTTGGGAAGAACATCATTGGAAAAAGCCAACAAAGAGAGGTTCAACACTAACACTGACATCTTTTCTCTTTCATTTAGGGAGAGCCAGGCCCTCCTGGTTTGCCAGGCCCACCAGTAAGTATTTTGTGGTTGACATTGGCTTGTTCATCCTTTTGAGAGGAATGCAGGGCACAAGATGACACTTCCTGCCTCACTTTCCTCTTCCTCTGCTGCAGAATTCCCAGAAAGGGTGCACAGGAGTGGGGATGGTCAGCACAGGTCCAGGGGACAAACACATTCTCCTGCTTCATTGCTAGTGGAGGATATCAACGAAATAAAATGAAATTTAAATAAATGAATGAAACAAAGGAAATAAAGCTTGTGCACCACCAGTATAACAAGACTGGCACCAAGCCACATATATGTGGTTATTTTGGGTGTTGGTCTGAGTCTGATTCAGCCCCTCAGTCTGCCAAGGGGTGCTCACAATTGTATCTGGTGGCACAGCTGCTTGCTTTGGCCACTTATTACATCCCTTTCTACTCTCTACTAAGAGCAGCTTATGAGTATGTGGAACTGAGCCAAAGCACTGAAAAGAATTTAGGATTTGGACATGGATTCATAGCAAGATTCATCTCTCTTCATGTTCATTCTTCCATGTTTCAGGATGTAAGATTAGCACATCAACAAATGAGCTTCTCACTTGTAGCCTGTATCAATACATGCCACATTTCTCTTGTTATTATGTGAAAAATAATTGCCTGTTTATCCAATGTAGGGGCCAAAAGGTGCACCAGGGAAGCCTGGAGCAGCTGGTGAAGCTGGACTGCCTGGACTTCCAGGAGTGGATGTGAGTATTTTGTCATCTTCTCTTAGGTCTTTTAAGTCTTTCTCATAGACCTGAGTGTCCTCCTGAAGTGTCTCATCAATTTTATCTGTTTCTACTGGAGAAGCAAAGAGGGCCCTGGATCTACCTGTGTCTTCCATATCAGGAGAAATTTTAAGAGTTGAAAGCATCTTTGGATTGAATTAAGGAGTGTGAGAACAATTTTGAGACATATAACTGACATCCTTTTAATCTTTTTTATTTTACAGGGTTTAACAGGAACTGATGGCCCACCTGGCCCAAATGGGCCTCCAGGAGACCGTGTGAGTACCACTTTTAGATACTGTCACTTTAAATGAACATTGTCCCTGATTTTATTGATGATTTTCTCATTCCTCAGTAAATTGGGAACATTTAAGTGTTGATTCTGATGCAAACCCATGCAGAATAATTGAAATTAAGCCCCAAGTGGCTTTTCATTAGGCAGGGTATTAAATCCAACTTTTTTTCACATGGTCTTGAACAGGCTTGAGTCATCTCAGTGGTGGGAGTACCAGTGCAGAACAGCTCTGATGATTTTTCAAGTACCCAAAAAGTTTCTTGAAGCAGTTGACAGACTTAATTATGAAGTTTATCAAAGTGAAGCTATTTTGGCCTTTATTTGCTGTCTGAGTAGGAAGCTCTGTTATGTTTATAATTACTGTTACAGTGCATTAATTATTTAAACTTTTGCCTTTTATTACTTCAGGAGCTGTCCATATGGTTGCATTATTAGTTGCTTTGCCAGAGTGCTTCCCAGCCAGCCTGGCAAGAAATAAGTTTTTTCTGCTTCCTGCATATTATAGCTCTGCTAAGGAACACCACAGGGATAGAGAAATGACTGCCAGAGATGGTACAGATGTCCTTCAGATCATCCATGGGGCCAGAAAGGCTCTTAGGCCTCCTTGTGACATTAAGGACTAAACATTAATGAGCCACTCAGCACAGATTGTGATCCAGAATAGCTCCTCTCCTGTCTCCCAGCTGGGAAGATAAGGCTTGTGTCCACAGCTGGCTTTCTGGCCTCTTGAACTTGGGGCTGCAGTGATGAGCTGGAAGCACATAACAGCAGGCAGAGGTTAGAAAAAGTGGATTTTTGTAACATGTTCAGTATATCTCAATAATCCATTTGTTGCCCTGAGGATTTACCCAAAGCTCAAAGTCTGTGGGTTGTCTTATTTAGTTAAGGGGATGAGTGATACAGGCACATTTATTTGATATGATCTTCATCCTTTCCCACGTGCAAGGCAAAGTTTGTGTGGCCACTGGAAAAGTTGAGTGGCAGGACCCAAACATCTTGGGCACAGTGCCAAAGCTCTTGGTCACAGCTCCGAGCCTCCAGCCACTACCACCACACTAAAACCCCTCTCCTTTGCTGTCCTTTGTGCCCATCTTTGTCCCCAGAGCTGCAAATCCTGGCCACTCTCAGAGAGTGTGTGGCAAGAATCCAGCACCTTCTGAGAACTGACCCCTGATGTCTAAAATAGAAAAGCTCAGGACTGCACACAGTGAGCAGCTCCGTGCCCCTGGTTTGTGCTGGGTGGCAGTGTTTGCCCATGCCCATGGTAGCACACAGCTCCTGGCTGGCAGGTTAATTGAGCAGATAATTCCTGGGCACCAGAACTTCCTCTTCAGCTGTTTGGTTGGAGCACCCAGACAGAGCTGCCCTCGCTCCATGCTCTGGTTTGATGTGCTTTCCCACGTCCCAGAACTCAATCTGTCAGCATGGGGCAAACCTGGGACCTGTCATCATTTAGGGGAGCTTTTCAAGGTCAGTGGTCCATCTGGAAAATTGTTTTAATTGGTCTAATAAAAAACTAGAAAAAGGAGAAATCTCTAAAAGCCTTGGCATTCTAAATGGACAGTGTCGTTATATCCTGACTTTCTTTTTTCTCCCCATCTCTTAGAACAGATTTCAGTTTTGCAGGACTCACTGAAATGAGGTGTCTACTTACTGTTGTGAGTTTGAATTCATGCTTAGCACTGTGATTTTTCGAAATAAGTTTATATTTCTGGACTGGTATATCTGAGAGTGCAGCTGTGTAGGGAAGTGGGCTCATGGAAGCCAGTTTGCAATTTACTGCCAAACATTCCTTTTCCTTTGTATGTCACATGCCATCAGTCCAACAGTGATTCACATCTGACCAGGGACACAGAGCAGTGCAGGCAGCACACCAAAAGGGTTTTTATCTTAAGTATCTCCTGTTGCTCTCAGCATCCATTAGCTTTTCTCATGGTTCTGCTCCATAGACTGATTAGATCAAGCCTACTTGTTTTTCCAATTTTAAAAATCCTTGATTTTCAGATAGGAATAAGCTCTGACCTCTGTGCCAGATACTGGTGTTGTTCCTTGGGAAGTTTTCAAAGGCCATTTTGAAGTTTGTTGCTTTACACTGTAATCAATAAGGAAAACATAATTATTTGTTATTATTTATGAATGTCATAATAATCAAGTATTTTTATGCTCCACAGTTACATATCTACAAAGTACATTACTATAAAATGAAAAATTATGTTGATATTGTTTTCTAATCAAAAAGAAAGAACATCATTGTCAGGAGAATGAGTTGAGTCAGACAACATTATTAAAATTGAGATGTAATTTAGTTTCTCCTTTGAACTTGATGCAGTTGCATCAGCTCACTCAGGGACTTGATGATCTCTTATTGTACCAGGGCTGGATGCTGCACCTTCCACCCTCCAAGATATCAAAATAAGGGAGTATAAAGTGCCAACATTTGGCATTTTGGGTGCTCTGCCAACTTTTAGGCGTGTTGGCCAGAGCAGAAAGGGGCATTGCAACTGCTTTCAGAATTGGAGTCCAAGTCAGGAGGTGCCAGGAGTTCAAAGTTTTCTGTGCAGGAGGAGTTCCCAGCTTGTCCCTTACAACCATCAATTTTAAGGACTTTCAGCCTAAAGATAAAAGGGACTGGAGGAAAAGCAGAGTAACCAGCAGCAAGAGAAATGAATGAGCTGACATTCACAGCAGAGTTGATTTTTATTGGATTACAGTCCCCTGCTCACAAGACCACTCCTAATGAGACCTTGGGTCCTCCTTCTCCTTAAGCTTAACAAGGGAAAACATCTCTAATCCCCTCTGGTATGGAGAACAGTGGGAGAGGGCAGGGTTATCCCTGGGATCCCAACAAGCAGCAGTGTGTGTTGGGATGTTTTCCAGGTCTGCCCATCCACCTTGTTCTCCTGGTCCTAGGGGTAGACACCATTAAACTCCAGCTCAGGACATCATTCTTAAGATGTTTAAGTGCAGCATTTTGAGGATGTTTGGAAAATGGGTTTGGGCTGGTGAGAGGCTGAGGAAACCTCGTGCTGTAATTGCTTTGTCCCTGGACAAGGAAATATCCCTGCTTTGTCCCTGCACACTTCCACTGCTTCGTTCTTTTTTCCTTTCCTTTTTTTGGTGCTTTTTAAAAGGGGTGACCAAATAGCTCAGCTCTCACCAGCTGCCTGTCATGGCTTTTCTTTTCCCTGTCACAACAGCAGCTGTTTTCCAAAGGAGGTCTCAGACCCAAGAGTCAGCAACACACACCCAGTATTTCTTGTTCAGGTCAACACACCACACTGGGATTTTTTGGGTTTTTTTTTTCATTTTGTTCATTTTTATATTTCCATTCATTAGGGATGGATGAGGAGCTGATTGAGAGCTTATGGGTCAGGATTAAAAGAAGGGACAGGTTGGATGGGGCACCCTGGTCTAGTGGAAGGTGTTCCTGCCCAAGACAGGAGGTTGGAATGAGATGAGTTTTAAGGTCCCTCCCAGCCCAAACCATTCTATGATTCTGTTTCAGAATTATTACCTATAATTAATTTTACAATTTGCTGGCTAGTTGGCAACTTTGCAATGCAACAAAGAGGTTAAAGAGGCTTTCTGTCATCTTATCTTTAGTCAACCAGAAACTTAACAACTTCCAGAGTGACTTAATTCTAGTCTAAGGCATAAGATCACCAAGTTTTAGTCAGAGTTAAGAGTAGGAATGCAAACTGGGAAAAGGAGATTGGGGATTTGCCAAAGAAGCTCATGAAGAAGCAGAAGCTGCCAGATATTTGCCTTTGCTTGAAGGGAAAAATGTATGAATTAATAAAATTCAGTAGAATGAGTCCAAATTTTGTTAATAGTTTCAGATAATTTAGTAATTGGATCAATGATATGAATGCACTATGAATGAGAATATTTCAAATAGATATAATTCAATTTATGAATGTTTAGATGTTCACAGAGACTAATCTGAGGCTGGAACTTCCAGAAGCATCTCTTTAGTCTTTTAGGAGCAATGCATGTTTTAGTCTTTACTCTGTCTTGACCAGCAAATAATGAGGAAAGTTGTTGGGGCCAGTTCTGAACATCCATCCCTACTATCTTTAAATGTTCTTTAATCAAGTAATTAATCAGTAATGGCAGAGTCATTATCCATAAGTTTCTGCCATTATATTTGTGAATTCAACTGAGCATCTCCAGTTGTGTCCTGTTTGTGCAAGACACTGATGGAGTTTCCAAGCAAAGATCAGTGTCAAGGAGAACAGGCATCACTGAATTAGCCATATGAAGGTTTCTCTTTCATCCCTGCTAATTTTTATCCTGTTTCATTCCCACAGGGTGCATTAGGACCTGCTGGGCCACCTGGACCAGCTGTAAGTACCTCCCAGGACAGCACATGTAATGGAAATGTGTAATATTATGCCAAAACCATCACCAAGACAAGATGGGAAGCTTTGTATCCCAGACAAGGGGATCAAACCCTGAATGAGTGAATATATTGTTTCAAGTGTTTAAATATGTATGTGTGACTTGTTCTGGTAACACAGGGCCTGGGTTTAGTGTCTGAGATGCTATCAAGAAAACCAGCTTAGGATACTGACTAACAAATGCTAACAAAATTATTAGATATTACCTAATGTCTGATAAAAAAGGAAAAAAAAAAGAAGTAGATAAACTAGAATGTTGTCTTCCTGACTGTGTCCCACTATAGTGTCACTGTACATTTCTTAGAGATGTCTCGTAGGTAACAGCAGTGTAAAGGGAATACAAATTATTAGAGGCAACAAAAGGATTCAAGACACGAGCTCAACTCTGATTGCAAATTATAATAATTAGGGACAGGGGAGTGCTAAGAAAACTTAAAAGAAAAAACATAAAATAGCATTTTCAGAGGTTTTCTTTTCTTCCTGTATCTTCAGTTTCTTAGTGATCTTTTACTGTTTTAAATGTTGTTTCCAGGGCAAAGGACTGCCAGGACCTCCAGTAAGTAATAAGAACATGTTTTCAAAAAAGAGTTTTAAATTCTTATTCTGGCTTTATTGGATACTCTGAGTGTTACAAACCCACCCCAGGCCTTGGGTGCCTCTATGCTGGGCAGAGGGAGGGGGAGTCCTGCAGGTTGTCAGCCTTGTGGGTTTTCTATCCTTCCCCTACCCTGGGAAAACTGGTAAATTCAAGGCACAGCAGCCTTGTAATCACTCAAGTGACCAGTTCTGGGTCAGCTTTTGTCTGATGGGTTCCTGGGGCATGCCAGAGCTGCCCTGTGTCAGGGGGAGTGCACAATGATGCCAGGAGTGTGTTCCACGGGGAGGTGTGCATTGGAAACACACCTGATAGTCTGGTGCAGGATGGAGCTCTTTGGGAGTGCTGGGGAAATGGGTGCAGGCAGACTGTTTGCTTGTCCCTGGGCTTTGGGGTGTCAAGGTCACTGTGGGTGTAAAAGCTCTTCTCTCTGTTCAACAGGGGCCTCCAGGACCCAGTGGGCTCCCAGGTGGAAATGGATTTCGGGGTCCTTCTGTGAGTTTCTCCTACCACTCAATCCTTTTTTAGTGGATGTGCCACAACCACAGGAGAATGAGGTTCACTTCTGATCTCTTACAACACAAGACACTACAAGCCCCACAAATGCCCATGGGCTGCTGTTCCTTGTAGCAGCTTGTGCAGAGTCACCCCAGTCAACCAGTGCAATGCCAAGGATGTGCAGCCATATCTTCCTTCACCAGTAAGGACAGAAGAGCAGCCAGTGTCACCAGAACAGGGATTAGTTACCATTTGGTGTGTGCTTTCAGCATCTTCAATGAAGCCACTGCCCAGAACAGGGTTGGTCTGAAGGACCCCATTCTGCAGAAGCATAGCATCGTTTTTGGGTGTCCACAGCTCTGCTGGAGAGTCACAGAGCCAGTGGAAGCAGGGATGTAGGTGCAGGGATATGCTCTTCTGTCCTAATCCTTATTCTTCCATATGCACCTGCTGCTCTCTTTGCAGTGACAGAAGCCTCTGCAAAAGGAAAGGTGCAGTTTAGCCCCATTTGAGATACAGTGGTCCACATACAAAAATGTGCACTAGTATTTGGTAGCCACCATTGCACTTCCATTGAATGGGACTTCTACTGGTTTTCTCTCTTTTCAGGGACCTTTTGGTCTGCCAGGGTTCCCAGGGCCTCCTGGACCACCTGGACCTCCTGTAAGTTGAGACTTGTGAATGAATGTGAGAAAATTTCCAGGGGGAGTCTAGAATTTTGTCCTTGCTGCCAGAACATGCCCTGTTTATTTGCTACCATTGCCATGAGCATTCAGCAGGCCATAAACACCATGCCCCAAGGAGAGCAGTGACTTTTCCCTGGCTGCAATTGGACGTGTTGATGATCTCCTGTTTATTATTTGCCCTCTGTGAGTGGAAGAACCCAATGACACCCTGGCTGTGTCCCACACAGAGGGCAGGGAGGGCTTGCTCTTCCCTCAGGGAAGGTTTATGTGGTTGCTTGGATCATGATCTGTTCTTTTAGGGCCAGCAAGTGGGGCTTGAAACCAGCAAGTCTCTGATTTTGGCATGCTGTGGCCTCTCTGGAGAGTTGAATAGTGGGATTGGGAGATCTTTCCCAAGGAGCTTTCTCCAGGCCAGGAGGAGGCCAGTCACAGCTGCTGCTCTTTACTGCTGCCTTCATCAAATAAGGCTCAAGGCTCTTCCCAAGCCCAGCTGTGCATCTCCAGAGAATGATTACACCCCTGATGTGTCTGGTTTTGAGCACTGTTGCAGCTCATAATGCTCCAGATTCAAGGGCAGCGTTTTAGACTGTGGAGCTGAGCCTGTGCCTCATGCTGATCCAGCTGAGCTGGATCTTTAAAATGCATTTCCTAGAAATTCTGTTTCCTCCGGTTGTTCGTCTTGTTGTATTTAAAAGCCCACATTTCCTGAATTGCAGGGTCTTCCAGGCACCCTTCCTGATGGTGGTGGGGACCTTCAGGTAGGTTTTTCTTTATGTAAAATGAAAATAAATTTGGTTTAATCCTTGATGTGACTTTTGTTTGGGATACTTGGGTGACTCTCAGACCATTTGACATGCACTGTTTAGACCTGCAGACAAGGAGCTAATCTACCTCACCTCAGAATGCACAAGAGGGGTGTGTGTGTATTTACAAGATTGAAATGTTTTTCAGGGAGGTAGATATGCACTAGAACAGGTTGCCCAGAGAAGCTGTGGCTGCCCCATCCCTGGAAGTGTTCAAGGCCAGGTTGGACGGGGCTTGGAGCAGCCTGGGATAGTGGAAGATGCCCCTGCTCGTGACAGAGGAGTTGGAACAAGATGAGCTTTAAGGTCCCTTCCAACCCAAACCAGCCTATGATTCTAGTGCTGATATTTATCTTGATCTTTTCTTTCCAAAATGCACATTTTCCATACATCCTTCATTTACAAGACAGCTTTAGCATTTGGTAAATGACAACAGCTCTTCATGAATGTTCCCAATCCTGCTTTGCAACAGAAAAGGTTGTGTGTGTAGCACTGTTTATTTCCACGGATGGTGGCACCGGGTTCCTATGGGCATATGCTTTGTTTAGGCTTCCTTCTTTAGGAGAAAGTCTTGATTCCTTTCTTTCAGGAGAATGAAAGGAATGTTAAGTCCATGAACGATGGAAGTGACATTTGCAGGTTTCACAGCTGTTGTTGTGACAGCTTCTTTGATTTTCTAATTGGAGTGCCCCAAAAAAGCTCAGAGTCAGTTCAGACTGCCTTATGGCACATCACGTGGAAGTTAATAGAAAATGATGCTATTGCTGCAAGTTTAATTTAAGTCACTCTGTGGAATATACTAGAAAATTTAATTTCTGCTACAGAGGTGTTGCCTGAGGTTTTATTAAAAGAAAAAGAAACACAAAACAACCCAACAAATAAATGAAAGAAAAGCTGTGGAAGAAAATCTCATTCCCTATTTATAAAGTTTTAAGAGTATGGCCTTTTCTCCATTACATTTCTATGCATGTTTTGATTTGTTCCCTGTGAAACTAGAGGTCTCACCAGAGCATCATCCACCCCTAGACATCTGCAAATACAAGTTTATAGCTATTAGGGGTTTGGATTTTTTTTGGTCCTCTTCCAATAAACTCTAATGCTTGTCCTTGTTTCAATTAGGGAGTTGGCTAAAGGAAATCATTAGGGGTCAATTAATACATAAGATTAAATATGTTCCTAATGATTTACAAGGTACTGATCCAGCTTCACTGGGGAACTTGAATTTTTCAGCATTTTGGACTTGGGGACAGCTGTCAACCTTCAGAATTTCTCAGTCCATGCTAAAAGTGAAGCAATTAATTCATAAATTCATTGTTTTGTGGATTACTGGGGGTCTGCAGACCTCTAGGACCCCTTGCCATTGGAAATTCTGGTCAATACATGATGCTATGATTCCATTGGATTTGGTGGATTTAGAGCCAAAATCCACATGACCTTTTCACCTAATGAATGAAACCAGCTTCCCTGGATGAGCCATTTGTGTTTGCTAAACCAAAGTGTTTCTGTTCCTTTGCAGTGCCCAGCTCTGTGCCCACCAGGTCCCCCAGGCCCCCCAGGAATGCCAGGGTTCAAGGTAAGGAAATACCAACTACAGACAGAAGGATCTGTCTCCCAAAATAAACAGCACTATGAGCCCCTGGAGTTAGACTGTTGTATCTACAGTCCATGTTTCCTGTAGGCTCCACACCTCCCAAACCAGCCCTGCATTTGCCTGATTTATTCCTACAAGTGAAATTTAACCCTTGGCACCAGGTGAGCACAGATTAAAACTCCCTGCAAGCCTTGTGGGGCACAGATGATGGACAGGAGAAAGCAGAGGCAGCAGTTCAGAGCTGCCTCAAGAACCACGTGCCACCTTTCCAGATTGAGAGCTGTAAAAGTCTCTCCAGATCTTAAATAGTGCTCACAGAGGAACAGATTTTACAGCAGCAAAACATAACTTATATAATTCAATACAATTTAATTGTTGTTTTTATAGCCAGTGTAGCAACAGGCAAATTTCTGTTTATGATGTTGGGTTCTGGTACATAAATTCAAGGTTTCAACCCTCAGGAAACCTCCCTCAGTGGTTAAACACCTTCTCTGTCCCCTCTTCATATGAAATCTGTGCAGTGGGTTACACTCCAGCAGTGAGACAAAGTAAGAAGTGGCTCAAGTTCTTTTAGCAGGATTTAGAAGTTGACAATGAGTGAGACAACTGGGGAATGCTCTCAATTCCTCTTGAACTGACCTGTCTCGGTCTGTTTGGTCTCTGCACTGAGTTACAAACATCATCAGAAATACACAATGTTTAGGGCACAACTACTCAGAATTCATAGCTCATGAAATGGAAGACTTTCCAATTATGATGCAAATGATGTACAGGATGTTTTTTGTTGTGAGGAATAACGTCTGCCATGGCTGGAATTATGATTATCCCACAATGATAGGAAGGGAGCCAAGATACAAATTGAATTTGAGTTTATATAAAAGATTTCAGTGAGACTTGCATTTCTTTGCAAGCCTGATGATGCAGATATGAAAGATGACTTAAAAAAGGAGGTTAAATCTGTAGAATGGGATTTTCAGAATCAACTCAGCCCCATTTTCAAAGGTGATGGGAACTGAGTTCTGGTCCCTGATCTGTATTTTTTCACTGCAAGTCACTCCGGAAAACTAAATCTGGGCATTTCCTGAAACTACATCAATTCTGATACTGCACACCTGTAGATTGTTTTCCCCATAAGTCCTCTGGGATGTGTAGATTTAGGTCTCACAGCTATCTCACGAAATTTAAATTTTGAAACAAGACTGTACTGAAATGTGAGTAATTGGAACTTTTATTTCTAGGGACACACTGGTCACAAAGGGGAACCTGGTGAAATAGGAAAACAAGGAGAGAAGGTAAACTTCAGTTTAAAAACTTCAGTTTAAAAGGGGTGGAGGAGTGATTTCTTAAAGAAAAGAGGAAGAAACGAAGCAACTGGCTGAACAAGGAGAAGTTACTATGACTGAAGTGCAGTCCAGGAAAATTCATCTTCCCAATGATCATCGCGTTAAGATCAGTTTAACACCTATAATTTCCTATACAGGAATGTCAGCTCAGGAAAAGCCCTACATTAATCACTTGGATAAATTCCTGACTGATCCAAATGTTCTTGCATGTAGAAGAAATTGCTTCTAATGTAGAACAAAATTCTGAAGAGAAATCTGGGAGGGAGGGAGAGAGCTCAAGAAGAAATAACCAGGGAGGTCCCTGGCTGTGTGTTGATCCTCTCTCACCTCTTGTCTAATTGATTTTTCTCTCCCAGGGTAACCCTGGCCCTCCGGGTCCTCCAGGCATTCCTGGCAGTGTTGGCCTGCAGGTAAACACCTCCTCTTCCATCAGTTCCCATGATATTTTCACTGTGGAACTCGATGGAGCCATCAGTCACCTTGGTTACACAAACAGCTCTTGCCTCTGCAGAATTACAGATGTGAAAACTGATGCTGGGGAAAAAACAAATTGCATTTCACTGAGATTTAATTTAGGTCCTGCTTTTGGTACCTCACCTTGGATGAGACCTGGGCAACCTAGTAGAGCCCTGGGCACCTTTTGGGTGGACCTGAGCTCTGGGCTGGCTTGACAGGTCAGGAAGTGGGCTGGAGAGCACAGGGATGCTGAATGTCCTGCATGGACAGTCAGCACAGTGTCACTGCTCAGGGGTTGTTACAAAAAGGGGAAAAGTCTTATTAGTGCATCAGAAAGTTGAGCTTTCTGCTGCTTCTTACTATTTCTGAACATTTTCTGTGTTGTTGAGTTTTTACCTCATGCTGTTCTGCTGTTTTGTGTTGAACAGTTGTTGAGTTTTAACTGATTTGTTTTCTTAATTAGGGCCCAAGAGGACTAAGAGGCCTCCCTGGTCCAATGGGCCCAGCTGGTGACAGAGTAAGAAAAAAACTCCATCCAATTTTTTTCCCTTCCACCACCGGTTTGTCTTGTGAGAGGTGCCAGTGACATTTGTCCTTATTGAATTCCACTGGGGAACTTTTAAAAAGTATAAACTGTGGGCTGGGCAGCCCCCATCAGAAGAACCTTGGAAGTCAGAAGAATCCAATACCCAAGGGACTGGCAGGGTCAGTCCCAACCATATTGAAATATTCTAATCAGAACGAGAAGGTGCTGTCCCTGCAAGACTGACAATACTAAAGAATCTTGCAACAGCAAAAGAATATAAGGGACAGGTTTCATTTTCCTTTCTGTTCTGTCTCTTTACAAGAAAATAACCAAAGAAATAGTGATGGACAAAGGTTTTCAGGACATGAGAAGTCTCCTCAGTGAGAACAGGGTTAATCTCCAACTCATTGTGGCTTTGGACTCTTGTCACAGTCTCTTGACCAGCAGCCTAGAGGCTGAATGATTTCAAATTTGATGAAGTCATGAATTTATTTAGGAGTAAGCGTGTTATCAAGATAGCAAGGCCATGAATGATATCAGTGTATCAGAGAGAGAAGAGGAGATCCAGAGTAAAAACGTGTTGTTCAGAGGGGACTCTTTTGCAAGTCTGTGCTGCAAATCAGCAAAAAATACAGGATGTCTTTGCAGGGCTTTTGTGTTTTGTCAGATTGTGGTACAAGGTGAGGATACTGTTTCTTCATCCTCTGCCAACCACAGCATTACAGTGATGTCTGTTCTTTGCAGGGTGACATTGGTTTCAGAGGCCCACCTGGAACCCCAGGACCTCCAGGGAAAGCAGTATGTATCCGCTTCCCAGGCTCTCTGTGGCCCTGCCTTCCACAAACACAGCCTAAATTTTATTCCTCCTGCACTAAGCTCAGCTGCCAGTGAACAGGAGGGTGAGCTGACAGCCTCCATCACATTATTCCCTTTGCCCTTTTCCCTCCAGTTAGAGCAATGCTATTTCACCTGACCTTTCCCTCGGTCGTGCCCCACACCAGAATAAGTTCACCACATTTCCATTGCTCTCTGTGCTTCACTGCCCTTCCTTGAGCATCAGCAGCTGTGAGCAAGCATTGGAGAGGGGAATATATGTTACTTTTGGGGTGAGGAGATTGGAGGAAGAATCAGGAAGCACTATCCTTAGCTTACATGCTTTGAGCCTGGTCTGTTCCCAAGTGCTCACAGCTCACAAGGATTTTTGATAAAAGCAGGGATACTTGTGTATTGAAGATGCAACCCTCACCCTCATCCTTTGGCAGAGCTCAGAGGTGAGGTGTAGGAGAACACTGAACCTGCACACTGGGCAAACCCCTGTAACCTCCTCACTGTGCCCAAACAGGACCTGAGTGGCCTCTCTAAGATCATTTTTCACTGACCTGCCACTCCATCTGTCTTAGAGTGGATAATAATGGCTTTAAGCTGAAGGAGGGTAGATTTAGCTTAGATATTAGGAAGAAATTCTTTCCTGTGAGGGTGGGGAGGCCCTGGCACAGGTTGCCCAGAGAAGCTGTGGCTGCCCCATCCCTGGAAGTGCTCAAGGCCAGATTTGGTGGGGCTTGGAGCAACCTGGGATAGTGGAAGGTGTCCCTGCCCATGGCAGGGGGTGGAACAACATGGTCTTTAAAGTCTTTTCCCACTCAAACCATTTTGATTCTATGTTAACATGGCATCTGCTTTATAGCAGGCACCTTCACCTGCCTACATCAGCCAACAGACCACATCAACCCCAAGGCAGTACCAGCTTCTGGAGATGCCTCTCTAGTCCTTGCAATTATAGGAGAAATTCATCCAAACTGAAATAAAATTAGGTGCTTTCTCACCAAACCTTTCATTATGCCAAGCAGGATCTAGACAGCAAATATTAAAGTTTTTCTCCCATTCTATTTCTGCTTAAAGAAATTGCTTCATTAAAAGAAGGGGAAGAAGGTCTCTGCTCTGAGGGATTGTTGGCAAAAAGTGTATCAGGAATTAGAGTGTAACTGAGAAAGTACAGCTGAGCTCCCAGGGAAAATGTGTGTGCTCACACTTCTGTTAATGCCAGCAAACAGCACAGAACCCTCCTCATTCCACCCTCAAAGCCTCAGTCTTTGTCACTGTGTGAGGAAGATGCTTAATGACTTTTCCTTCTCTGTCATAGGGAGAACAAGGAAGCAAAGGACCTCAGGGATTCCGGGGGCCCAAAGGAGATACTGTAAGTTCAGTCACTCGTTTGTCTGCTCCAGTGTGGGACATGACATTCCAAGGGCTCTGTTTCACAGGTTTATTATGGCTTGTGCCCGCTTGGTTTGCTTGAAAGGGAGGTGAAAGGAATGAAAGTATCCTCTCAAAAATGAGTTAACTCATACTAAAGATGCCTGAGTAATAAGGTGTAGAAGTGCTGCTACAGCCTAGAGCACAGGGATCAGATCTTACATCCCCATCCCTTGAAATCATCATGAATTTTCCAAGATGCTGCAGCCAGCATTGGGCCAGTTTCCTGGTGTCTCCTAAAAGAACCTCCATACCCATGTGAACAGAATAGGAGCCTGCCCAAACTGAATGAAATGTCACTACAGGGTTTGAGTATTATCTGTTTTTAAAGGGTTGTGTCCTGGCTAATGCAGGATTTATTGTTGATTTCTAGGGTAAACCTGGACCAAAAGGAAATCCAGGGGCTCGTGGACTCATAGGAGAACCTGTAAGTCAATTAAGTAGGATGTAAGTCTCACTGTTGTCTTGCTTGCAGATTGAGAGATAAAACACAGTAGGAAAAAACCTGCTTTTTGCCATCTTTGCTGCCAAACTTCTGCCCTGTGGGTCTCTGTAACCTGCAGTGGTATTTCAACCTCAGTTGTATTTCTGTTAATGAAAAATCTTCCAGTGGAGCTGGACCCACTGCCAAAAGCTTCTTTGATGTGAAAGTATTTTGCAAACCAGAGTCTCCTCCTGACCTTAACGTGTGCTGTGCATGGTTGCAGGGCATGCCTGGCAAGGATGGGCGGGATGGAGCTCCTGGACTCGATGGTGAGAAGGTTTGTAAAGTTCTACTTAAACACTGCAGGAAACATTCCTGTGACTGTCCCACGAGTGCTGCAAAGCTACTGATGCTTCTCAAGAAAAGCATGGTTGGAAAGATTTGCTTCTGAGAAGTTTTCTAATAATGTCAGTAATGAAGAAGAGTGAAGTGGCTTCTATTAATTAATCCCAAGGAAATTCCCTAGGCAAAGAGGATGCACATATGACATAGCTCAGCTGTGTCCCTGTACTTAGTGGTTCCTGCTGGCTGACTCCAGGCCTTCAGAGATGCCTTCTCAGAGCTGTTGACAGAGTCATCTGTTTATTTTAATTGACTGTCAGGTTCTAGTTGCCAGGTTTTTTTAACAGTGATCCTGCAGGAACATGGAGTGTGTGCTGCCAAGGAGGGCTGGGAGTTGCAGGGGAGTAGGGAAAACACCTGAGATCTCACCTTCTGTAGGCACAACAGCTCTTGGTCCTGTGCATAGGGGGAGGAGTACAAATGCCTTTTTGGGAATGTGTCCCCTGTGTCAGACCACTTCACACTGCTGGAGGATCCCCTCTAACCTCTCACTGTCCACAGGGTGATGCAGCTCCCATGGGTGCTCCTGGAGAGAAGGGGCCAAATGGACTTCCTGTGAGTATGGAGCAGAACCTGCCACCTCTGGGGGGGGTTACAGCAGCTCGTTCTGCCAGCAGAGATCCCTCCTGGAGACAAGGGAGGATCATTTTGTGTGTTGTTTCACAAGGGGCCCCAGTTAAGCCAAGAGGAAATGCACTTTTCTCCCCACACAGACAGAGAAGCAGCATACAGGACAGAACTGGAGAACACCTGGAGTAGTACCATACACTAACATAGTAATTCCATGGCTGTTGGCTTCTCTGTCTGTTTAAAATCTAAATCTGAGAAGGATTTTCTCTTTCACATCCCAGTGATATCCATCCCTTGCGCAGGGAGGAAAGATCTGGGATATAATACGTTGAGCTCTTTATTGGCAAAATATTTCATCTCTCCAGCCTTCCAACTATTTAAAAGAGGTAAAGTATTCCTTTCTTTCTGTATTACAGAATATTTTGAGCACACCTGGAGAGAGGTTTATGCTGGTGCAAACTGGTCTATTTGTATATTCCTCCTCTTTGCTCTAAAGCTAAGGATTAGTGTTTGTAGAGCTCCAAGGGCAGTGAGCAGGACAGAAATTAAAGTCATAATTTTCACAGTGAAAGCTGCAGAAATCTAAGTCCTCCATTGCTTCAAGCAAAGGTTGCTCCTTGTGTGTGTCAAATGAGACCAGAATAACAAATTTAATAACTTCACTTCTTCTGACACTGTTTTATTTTTTTTTTTCAGGGACTGCCTGGAAGAGCAGGTATTAAAGGCTCAAAAGGTGAACCAGTAAGTGAATCTCTCTAATGATGGGTTCTGGTGGGGAAGCTGGTCACAGGAAGACTCTTCAGTTTTGGGGGATTGGGAGGACTTACCCCAAAGTGACGGTGTCAGCATTTCTGCTGGGGCTGAGCTCCCTGGCAGGGAGGAGCAGGAATTAGGTAAAACAAATGGACTGGCCCAGCTCTTGCACCTGGTTCAGTGAAGACACAGCAGATACACAGGAGAGTCATCAGTGATTTAGTGAACCTCATCCTTTGGTCAAAGTCCCTGGAGCAGGCTTCATCCTTGGGAATCAAAAGGCCGAGCACCTGCAAGCAGGAGCAGGATTATCTCATTGCACCTTCTGGAGGTTTTCCCCTCAGGACAAAAGCTTCCACGGAGCTTTAGATTGTCACCTACCTGTTACATAAAACCTCAGGCAGACCAAAGCAGTCCAGCACAAAGCTGTTCTGAGAAGTGTCCTTTTTTTTTCTGTCCATCCCCTTTATGAATTTCCTCCTCTGCATCTGCATCATTATTCCTGCTAATCCTCATGCAGGACAGCACCCTGCAGCAAGGCATTTCTCCTGACTTGAAGGTGATGCAGGAGTGAATGTGATGGGGTGTCCTGAGCATGCCTGCAAAAGAGCATCCCTGTCTCACTGATCCCCTTGAATCCCATATGGGATGTGGTGACACTGCCCTGGGGCTGGCAGCTCTCCCTAGTCACTGGTCCCAGGACAGGATGCAGCTCAGCTGTTCTTCACATGGCTGGTGTTGGGAATTTTGTCTTAAAACTGTAAAAGTGTAAAGTGGCCTTTATTTCCTGATCCAGATTTTAACTCCCTCCTCCTTTCGTTGCTCCAGGTAGGAAAGAAATGACTCTCTGAAGTGATGCCCTAACTGAGTGTTTGCTTTCTCCTCTGCAGGGCAGTCCTGGAGAGATGGGAGAGGCAGGTCCCTCTGGAGAGCCAGGCATCCCTGTAAGTATCCCATCAGTTACACTTAACTTGTGCCCTACTGACTGTGTTTTAAACCAAACTGTGAAGCTGGAGCTCATGTGCTGCTTCCCTGCACAAGTAAAGCTTTCAGTGATGCAAGACATGCTGTGCTGCCTGCAACACGTGCAATCCCATGGAACTGAGCATTCCAGGCAGGCCATGCCAATATGGGGCTCCCCAGGGAGCACAATGTGAGCTGGAAGGACAGAAATCTCCATCCACGGACACTGTGCTGCAGCAAAGGCCAAAGCCCACCAGGTGTGGGTTAGTAGATGGGCAGCAGGTTTGGGATTGAAACAGCCTGGGATCCAGGAATATGTTCTGGCTCTGCATTGGGGTGGGAGGGGTGGATTTGTGGCTCCTGAAAATCACAGCTGATTCCGGTGTTCTTGCCAGGGCGATGTTGGTATTCCTGGTGAGAGAGGTCTGCCAGGACCCAGAGGAGTAACTGTAAGTACAACTGCCTGCAAATCAGACAGACACCAAAGCAGAGTGTGTGTGGGGTTACTCTCTGGCCACAGCAAAAGGCCACGTTCTCTCTGGGGAATTTTGGCAGCAGAGGAATTTGTCCCCCATAAGTGAGTCAGATCCTGTTCTCACTGACAGCTCCGTGCAGATGCCAAGTGATCCCTCCCTTTTCACTTGGCAAAGCAACCTGCAGTTGTCCAAGAGCTTTGTGGAGCTGCTACAGTCTGACAGGAGAGACTGGGCAGTCAGCAAGCCCCTCATTAAACAGGAATAATGAGGTTCTGCTTGTGCTGATGTGAGTCATTAATGAAGCAAAGCTGCTATGAAGCTGTTGCAGGGTACTCTGAAACCCTCCCCATTCCTGTATCACTGTCCTTGGAGCAGTGGGGAGGGATTCCCTGCAAAATCTGAAGCTATACACCAAACAAAACTGAAAATAACTGCATTGTTCCCTGCTGGATAGCAGATGATAATTAATGATATCAGGATGATCACTCTACTAAAACTGCTGGGGTATCTTTTTAATCTTGTCCTCCCCAGCTAGAGCTGCCATTGAGGTTAGACCTGACATTTCAGTGGTTTTGTTTGGCTTTTTTTCTTTTCTTTTTTTTCCTTTTATAATCTCATTTTGAAATCCAGCAGCCTACACCAAGTCTAATATGATTTCTGGTATATGCTACTCGGAAAAAATTGAACTGTATGATTTATTGTTTGTGAGCAGCTCCAAGGAGAGGGAGATCAGCCCTAGAAAGAAACTATATTAATAATGTTTGCTTTTATGTCTGCAATTTTTCGTCAAAATAGCTGGCCCCACAAAAGGTATTACATTATTATATCCAAAAAGCAAAAGTAGTCAAGCTAAATGCTTTGGTGCAGAGTTCTGACAGGGGTGCAACAGCAGCTGGACCCATGGTTCTCTGTAACCTGGGCTTCTAATTTCTGATTTGTGTTATTAGAATCATAATTTATTAGTTAAGACTATTGGAAGAGAGTTACAGGATTTTTCTAGTGTTAAGGCTGTTTGGCTCAAAACAATTAGGGTTTATTTAGCTCAGTGTACCAAGGGTTTCTCCCCTTTCAGACCCTGTCAGGTCCCTCTGAGTCCCACCACATTTAAAGGCACGGGCACAACGGAGTTGTTTTTGACGAAATTTAACTAAACTTTCCTAGAGTATTTATCAATAAAGTTCCTTAATTGAAATTAAAGTTTTTTACTGATTTACAAGCAGAAAACAGAAATGAAAACAGTAGCCACAAAAATACCTGAGCAGTTCTTTGGCCTTTTGAGGACGATGTTCCTTTATTTCAGTGCCTAGTTTGAAATTTATTTGTGTTTCTGAACACTTCACCCAGAAGGGATGGCTGTGAAAGGAGGCAAAGCTGCAGTCCCCCCTCATGACAGAAGCTTGCTGAAGGCATTTATTTCAAAAAGACAGTTTACAAAATGGGATTGAAATGCCTAAATTACTTAAGGGTTTTTTTCTCCAATCCCAGATCTTTACTGGATATGTGATTTTTCTCAGGAGAAAGCAATAGAGACTCCTAATGGTAACACTCATGTTCTGTCTGGTGAGCTCCTAAAAGCACCTGCACTACCAGCATTAGCTGCTGCCCTTTTCTATATTGCTGGTACCAAGGATGTCCAAGCAAATGGATGCAATTGCCATTTTTCATTTCCAAGGGCCTGCAGCATGTTTTGCAGTAGTTTCTTGCAATCAAAAGCATAATATTGAGATAGCAGATCCCTTTTAATGGACATTGTCTATGCTCTATCATGCTGCCACTTTCTTGCTGTCATTGATCTTTGCTACTCATTAGTATGATATGTTATTAAGCATTAATTATACAAAGAAGCACTTCTGTTAATAGTAGTACTATTAACAAAGGTCAGTAAACACCAACCATCCCTTTACAGAGATCCACCAGCAGTGCCACGGGGCAAAGGGCTGCACTACAGAACTGCATGCTCTCTCTCTCTGCCAATTTAATTACACAAGTAACTTACCTGGCCCTGCATTTTCTCCTCACCAAAGCTGATCTTTCTCTTTTCAGGGACCACTTGGCCTCCAAGGCCCCACAGGAGCCCGTGGGGTCAGAGGTTTCCAGGTCAGTAGCTGACAGGGGTCATTTAATGGGCATCGTATTTTGGCAGGTCACAGTTTTTTGCAAACCTCTGGCCACACAGTTGTGTGATGGCAATGAGGGATAGGAAGAAATGTCTTTCCATTTGCCAGAACCAGTGTGACACCTTTATTAACACAGGGCAGTAGAAAGAACACAAGGACAGATAAGCTGCCAGAACAATTTGTATATAGTGTTTGTTTGCAAAGGAAGGGTTGGAGTTTTGAAACTGTTCTCTGGCAGAGGTGCCATGGCTGCCCCATCCCTGGAAGTGTTCAAAGCAAGGTTGGATGGGGCTCTGAGCAGCCTGGTCTAGTGGAAGGTATCCCTGTCCATGGCAGGGGGGTGGAATGAGATGATCTTTAAAGTCCATTCCAACCCAAATTGTTTTTATGATTATTTGAGTTTGACCTGCATTAAAGACGCCTCAATTTCTCCTTGACCACTCTCAGCCTGTACTTCTTCAGTGAATTCCTCCTCCTGTCACTGCACTGGGGACTCCCATATGTCTCACTCATGTCTCCAAAGGAGTGGGACCTCCACTCTCCATTTCCCCTGACACATGGTGCTGCCTCCAGGGAGCATCACTTGGTGGGATCACGGGTGTGATTTATTAGGGAAAGGCCCAGGCCAAAGCTTTGAGCCCCTTGGCAGGAGCCTGACCTTGGCTGTGGACCAGGACAGAATGAGTGAGCTGTACCAACCAACACGTGTTCCCCAGGTCCTGGGGGAAAAGGGGAAGAGAACATCCAAGACAAATAACCTTTTTGAACATGTTATGGACACTGGTGAAATTCTGGGGTGCTGAAGCATGCAGGGTTTCCTGGCACTGTGATCTGTATCTGGGTTTTGTTGTTTTCTTGATAGGGTCCCAAAGGTGCCAGTGGTGAACCTGGCCTTCCTGGTCCTACTGGAATCCGTGGAGAGGCAGGAGACAGGGTAAGGAGAAGACATCTGTAACTAATTCCTGTTTGGGATATGAAACTAGAGCATAATGGGGGCCCAAAACGTGGGGTAGCTGATGTCACCTACAGCAAATACAAACAGGTTTGTACCTTTGGTGTCCCAGTCCCTTCTCTGAGGCTGCTGCACATCCAAGATGGATCCTATGGCAGGTAACAGGATTTACACATCCTGCCTTTTCCATTACTGTCCTCGTTTTTGTCTCACTTCAGGAACTCCCGCTATTTTTAGACAGGACTTCCAGG
The DNA here is from genome assembly GCA_013390005.1 of Calyptomena viridis. NCBI lineage: Eukaryota > Metazoa > Chordata > Aves > Passeriformes > Eurylaimidae > Calyptomena > Calyptomena viridis. The sequence continues at coordinate 143,396 of WEIV01015993.1, read as the reverse complement.
TCCCATCCTAGCCAGAATAGGTGTTATTTGGGATTTTTCTCTGCTCTATATCCTGATTCCACAAAAGTCTTACTCCCCTTGAGCACAGGAAAGCTTATTTGTGCATTTTTGTTACTCAGATGCTTGATTAGACTTTCCGGGTTTTTTTTTTTAAATTACAGTTTACTCAGTGATTTTTCTTTCTGAACTGCAACACATCTGGCCATCCCACCTCAGAATAAGTGCGACTTTTTATTTAAATGAATTCATTCTCATTTAAAAGAAGCCAGCAGGGCAAAGTGAACAGCATTTGTTGGGGGCTTGCAGGAGAACAGGAGCCGTGTGTTCACCAGCTCCCTCTTCCCCAGCTTTAAGGTGAAGTGTCTGTGTAAGCAATTGCAGTGGCACCACGGGGGTTCCACAATGGCCCTTCTGTGCTGGATCCAGGCAGGTTTAAAAAAGCCTCTTGGACTGACTGTGAGCTGGAAGTGTGAAACAGGAGGGTCATTGTGGAGCTGTGGGGCTCTGACTGCATTTAGTGCTTTGCTGTGGTGAAAAATGTACATTCAGAGGGGAAGAGGCCCCTGCACAGAGCTGGGGAGCTGCTCTGAGCAGAGGGAGGGAAAATGTTATGCTTAAAGCAATAAAAAATTACCTAGGTTTTATTTTTGGCTCGAAAGTTAAGTGTAGTCACTCTGAGATGTAATTGTTGATTGTTCAGAATGAGAGGAAATGGCCCCAAGTTGCACCAGGGGAGGCTTAGATTAGATATTAGGAAAAATTTTTCACAGAAAGAGTTGTTTTCCAACCTTAACGATTCTCTGATTGGTTTTTGCCACCCCAGCTCATTATCAGCTTTCAGGAAAGCGGGTGTAGCAGGTTTGTTTAATTCTGGAGACTTTCCACTTCATGTATGTGACTGGTACTGGGAGTAACTTCCATCTGCCCACCCAGTTCCATGGTGTCGGTGACAGCAGGGAGGGCTGTGCCAGCAATCACCACAAAATTTGGGCTGGGAAGACCCTAAAACCTCAGATTATGTTTTTACAGCCCAAACAAACAGCCTTTGCTGCTGGGGGGACACACAAAGAACCCAGCAGATCTGCCCTGGGTTTGCTTTACTGCTGGTCCTGACATGTATAAACAGGAGAAGTGCAACCATAGGATCAATACAATTATACCATCCCTCTCTCCTGAAATCAATTGTTCCTTTCCTATAAAAAAATCCCTTCAAGCCTAAGCTAACAGGTACTGACAGGCTTTTTCACAGTCCTTGGACTGACTGTGGCCTGGAATATAAACCAGCATTTCAGTAAGTGATGTGAAAAATACAAGGGATTTAATGCATTTGACTGTAAAATATAAAATAGCATTGAGATGAAATATATAAACCATCTTGCTGGAGTGGGGTATGAGGAGGGGAAGGATTTGACTGTTGTTGCTGCCTGAGGTAGCAATACACAAATATTTTTCCTAAGGATTTTTATTATGTCCAATTTCCTGAGGATTCTGGATGCCAGCAGCCACCTGGGGTAATGCCTCTCTCAGCTCTGTAGTGGCATCACTAAATACTTGGCCAAAAACATTGGTTGTGTTTAACTGATGGGATCAAACACATGTGAGGACAGTCCTAAACTCCTGTCACTTGTTCCTGCTCCTAGGAATTACTACTGCAGTAAGTTACAGTTTTGAATGAAAATCCCTTGGGCTAAGGTTTTCTTTAAATGAGTGTTCCTTTGGTGTCTGAACTGTGTTTTATTGCCATAAACTTTCATGAAACCTTGGGACTGTGTGAAGTCAGAGGTATAAATCTAGATTATAATGTTCAGAAAAGAATATATTGCTTTTGCCACCAGCAAACATAAAATGGGAGTTATAAATAGCTGTAGCCATTCTTGCATTTCTACATTCCATTGTCTGTTTTGCTGAGAGTTATTTTTCTCTAACAGAAATCTCCCCCTTTTTTAACTTAGTGCTTGACTTGAGCAATATGATATGCCCTTGTTCTGTGTGTTTGTCCTCCTCAAAGATTCTGTTCTGCTGAGCCATTTACAGATCTAGTTAATAAAAAAAAAGATCAACTTGCAGATGCCACATTGATGAATGTACTGTAGAAATCCTGCTTGAAGGGTAAAATGGTTGAATTTCCCATGTAGATTTTGCAGTAGAGAAAAAGAAATCTGGGGTTCTCCTGAAATCCTTGTTGGCTCTGCTCTGTAGAGCAGAAAAGTCACAAATAGGACTGAAAATGTCTCATGTTCTCTTTGTGAATGCCAGATACACAATATTGGGTTTTTCAAGTTGCCTGAATTATTCCTGGGGTGATAATCAGTTTATCATCTAAATGTATTTTATTCCTATGTCTGTGTTGTTCTGTGAACCTCAAGGTCAGGAGCACCTGATTCTAAATCCCAGGAAAACTCACAGCCCAATAAAGCCTTGAAAAAACATCCCGAGTTTTGCCCTTTCTAAGAAGTGTGAATGAGATTTGTACTTTTACTTGGCAGTTGGGAGACTAATTCCCAACCCCTTGCTGATGAGTGTCTGCACCAGGAATTCACAGGAAAGTAACAGTTTGAGCTCATTTGCCTTCTTTCTCTTACTTATTCTCAGGGTCCTACTGGTGTTCCTGATCCCAAAGGTAACCAGGTAAGTGATAACTTTCATGCTGTTGTCAGCAGAGGTGTTTAAACTGAACCTGAGGCACAGCCCTTGGCAGCACAAACTGCTTTTTCTCCCCCAAATGAAAATATTCTGCAACAGGAACCCCGTTGGCAGAGATGTAGGTTGTTCTAATGGAGTCTCACAGAAATGCTGTGATAAAATCACTAGACCCTTGCTGTGTGTTTTGTAGCCATGAGGCATCTGTGTAAGAGCTCCTCACACCATATTCCTCCCAAGTTCAGTTTAGAAGCACAGCTTTTCCCTGAACTTCATGTGCCTGATGAAGAAGATTTCGTCCTAACCTCAAAGCTTTGCACACTATTGGACTAATTTAATCTTCNCTTCTCCTTTTTGCTGCTCAACTTCCACAGTAGGTTTAATCTTAGCAACTGGCTTTTGAGCCAGTTTTCATCAAATACATGGCTTTCATTAATGCATGACTGTGTTTTTGCAGAAAACAAGGCTTTTTTAGCAAGCCTTGCTGGTTTTGTTTTAGTGTCAGTGTCTGTGTGGTCTCCGTTTTGTTGCTAAGGGAAAGACCAACCTAATCTCTGTTTGTCTCGAAATAACTTCCTCTGGAAAGCCATCGAGCCACCATAAGAATGTTCATTGTCTGCTCTAATTGCCGCGGAATAAACCAGCTCTGCGTTTGGAGGGGACAGTGCTGCCCGTGGCAGCAGATTGCAGTGATTTGTGCCACCCCCAGTGATGCTCAAATTACACACGCTGCTGCTGCTGCTGAATGGAGACGATCAGCAAATTGACGCTCCTTGTCCTGGCTTGTAAAAGGGATGTCCCCACGTCTTTAGCCGCTCCTACATTCCTGTCCCCAGAGAGGAGAGGAATGATCCTCACCAAGTGATGGATCACTGCGGTTTAAGGGTGGGATGAAGATGTTCTGCAGGTAGCTCTGCTCAGGAAGTCTAGAGAACCTGGACACTGAACATCTGGCTGTGGCTGCAAACACACGTCTTCTGTGAGGTCCAGAGCTGGGGAAACTGAAATTTAGATTCCCTCTTTGAGGAACACCAATGTCAGCCTGTGTATGTCTTTCATGGCCACCCTACCACGGCTCTCATCTGTATGAATTCAGCCTTTCAGCCAAACCCCAGCTTGTTGCAAAGGGCACCCAGTCCTTGTGCCAGCTCACAGCTGCCTTGTGCCACGTGTGTCCTCGTCAGCAGGGGAACAGCTGTGCAAAATAAACAGGGTTTGGCTTTGGGAACAGAGAACTTCTTCTTGGAACAGCTGTATAACCTGCTCAGAGCCCCCATCTCCCTTAGGCACTGAGGTTATCTGAGTCTCAGGGTGAACCTTATTGTCAGCAGTCTTTGTGCACCACTGTTAACTCTGGTGTCTCACTTTCAGGGCATTGCTGGAGCTGATGGCCTCCCTGGTGACAAAGGAGAGCTGGTAGGTGTCCTTAAATTCAATAGAATTGACTCCTCAAGTAAAAGATAGTCTAGAAAACCATGTATCAATATGGTCAGTCAGAATTAATCATCCAAAATCTCCAACCCTGCAGTGAAAAGGAGAAGGCAATTCAAGCCTTGTCACAGCAGCTTCCTGCAGCTTGGGAGACTGGGCTTCAAATGTGCATTTTCTGAATGGATCATTCTTTCTTATTTCCCTTTCTTTCTGACAGGGTCCCTTCGGTCCCCCTGGCCAAAAAGGAGAGGTATGTGTCAGACATTGTGGGCTCATGCCCTAAAAGGTTTGGGAGTAAACATGACTATTGCATCTTTCAATGATACACATCAATAAACTGTGTTCTGGTGTTATTCCCTAGATGCATGTTTTCTTCACAGTCATGCTATAAGATCTATGAGAATGACAAGATTTTGTGGCATTCGAAATATTGAAATGTGTTTGATCATTTTTCTGCAGCAAGGATTCCTAATATCATGACCTACACATAAAACCACTCTTAGGGTGTAAGAAATGTACATGGTCAGTCAGGGAAACCCAAAAAAAGGCTTAACTAATGCCTGGGAAAAAACAAAGGATCATGTCTTGTTTTCAAGGAGTTTTGTTTTTTTCTTATTACAGCCAGGAAAAAGAGGAGAACTTGGTCCAAAAGGTGTCCAAGGACCTAATGGGACAGCTGGAGTACCAGGGATCCCAGGACATCCAGGACCAATGGGCCATCAGGGGGAGCAGGGTGTTCCTGGCATCACGGGAAAACCTGGACCTCCTGTAAGTGTCATCTGCTTCTGGAGCACAGCCAGAGGGTCTGTGAATAAATGGATCGTGGGGTTTGGATGCATATTCACAAAATAAGGTCTTGCTTTTCAGCAGGCAAAAGTAAGGCCAAATAAGCTCCAGATTAAATATCTGGCCCAACATTAAAATTAATCTCTGCCATTAGTATGAGAGAGTCCTGAACTGAAGCTGGCATCCTTTGAAGAGGGGAAAGAACCCTCTCCTCTTCATGTGGGATCCTGTACTTCTTCCTGAGTTGCTGGAAATGTGTTTTGTGTCCTGAAGCATCTGCCAGGGATGATTATTGATAACGAGGTTTGTCTAAGGACAGATTCTTCTGTTAATTGCAGGGCAAAGAGGCCAGTGAACAACATATCAGAGAGCTCTGTGGGGAAATGATCAATGGTGAGTATTACTGAGAACAAACTGACTTTAAGTACCATATTTAGCTGAAGATGAATAGATCCTGAACAGAAGATGGCTCCTGAGATTTGTTAGTTTTCTGTCTTGATATGAAAAATACATTGACCTTTAATGTAAGGAAATTATTCAGGAGGTCACCTTGTCTGGGATGTCCTTCATTGTTCTAAAATTAGTATTTTTAAATGATTCATCTTGGCAGCAGACAAAGGGCACTGAAAGCAGCTTTGACACAAGTATTGTGCAAGCACTGGCTGTGAGAGTGTCTGCCTGCCCTAACCTGTGTCATTCTGAACTTCAGCTCCCCCCTCCTCAGTGCACCCCATGTCCTTGGAGCAGAACCCCACAGGGTCTCCTTCTTTATTCAAAGTTACTGCTCTGCATTTGGAGGTTGTATTCCTCATCAGGGATGAGGTTAAACTCCAAAAGCTTCCTTCAGAAAACTTGTTTTAATTATTGAAGTATCATTTGTTAGAATATTTGCTGCCGTTTAAAGTGGTTTTGAAAACAGGAAATATCAATGGCTTAAAACCCTGCAGATTTATGATTAAAATCTCCCTTTGTGGAGTATAAAAGAAAAAAAAAATAACAAAACTACAGGTGGGCTGACAGATTCAACATTTCTTTCTGCCAGTGGCAGGAAGATCTGCCCAGGCAGAGTGAAAATGTTGGCCCTGCAGTTTGTAATTGTGTTTTGCAGCCCAAATTGCACAGTTAGCTGCTAACCTGAGGAAGCCCTTGTCTCCTGGAATGACGGGTCGGCCCGGCCCAGCTGGGCCCCCAGGCCCTCCTGGAGCTGTGGGAAGTGTTGGGCATCCTGGTCCTCGTGGTCCCCCTGGATACAGAGGGCCAACGGGAGAGCTGGGAGATCCTGGTCCCAGGGGTAAGTTCAGACTCAAGCAACCTGCTTCTCTTTTCTGCCCACTGGGATAAATTCCAAACTTTACTAAATTCAGCAGTGGGAGAGAATGGGATGGAGTTCTAGAAGGAGTTTTGCATCTTGAGAGATGCCCTGTAAGCAAAGATCCAAGTAATGTCCTGAGGATTTTTAGCTCCTCTTGGAGCTGCAGTGCACAACTCTCTGTTGAAATTCTGTTTGTGATTAAAGGTGACACTGGCGAAAAGGGAGATAAAGGACCTGTTGGTCAAGGCATTGATGGGCCTGATGGTGATCAAGGACTTCAAGGTAAGGCTGAGCAAATAATGTAAGGCTCTGCAAATAATTTAATACTCCACCATAAACCAAAGGCTTAAGAATCACAAAACCTTCTGAGTTGGAAGGGACCCACAAGGATGATAGAGTCCAGCTCTTGGGGACAGCTCTGCATACTGCTGGCAGTAGATTCTCATCACCACTCTCCTATTACTCAGAATCTTAATTACAACTAGACTTAAGGAGGTGCAATGAATTGAAGCTGCTGAAGGCCACAGCCTCCCACTGAGGAACAAGCTGGTGGCCAGGAAGGAGGGACAGTTGTGACCACTCCTGTAGTCACAGTAAGGAAACTGTGACCTCACACAGCCACGACGTCCCTTGACCAAATTATTCAGGGATAAAAAAATCCAATGCAGATATTCCAGATTCAGGTTAAATTTATTGAAAACACCTTGTACTCAACAGCCCATAACATGTATGATGTACAGACACTCAAAGTGTATTAAAATCTCCAAAAGTAACACATATATACATATATTAAAAAAAAAAAAAAAAAAAAAAAAAAAAAAGAGATGGAAATACTTCATGTAATCTTTTCCCCTTTCTTGCTTAGGACCACCTGGTGTGCCTGGAATTACTAAAAATGGCCGTGATGGTGCTCAGGGTGAACCTGGTCTGCCAGGGGATCCTGGTACTCCTGGTACTATTGGTGCTCAGGGAACTCCAGGAATTTGTGACACGTCAGCTTGCATGGGAGCTATTGCAGCATCAACTTCCAAAAAATCATAAACCAACAGTACAAGAAGTGAAGAAGTGACTGAATATTTAAATAAACAGTGCATTGTAAGAAAACAGAATCATCCTAGTGCTAAATGGACAGATGCTCCTTCTATTCTATTAAGTGGAGACTTTGACACAGTTCTATGAAAAAGAAAGCATCAGATGAAAACTTTAATTAAAGATGCTTTATGAGTATTTTTTCCTCCCCCCAATTATTTTCCAGAATTTTTACTGCTAAACAACCTCACCTTTCCTTTCTCCCTTTGCTCAAGAGACCTGCACGAGGAAGCATTGTTCCTTTTCACCATCACCCCCCATGTACTAAAGATCACAACTTCTTGCTATGAAAGTTTGAGCCTTTTCAATTGAATCCCTTGGTGCTGCTCCCACTGACTTCAGTTCTGCAGGTTTGTGCACAAAGACACATGTTGTTAAGGTACTCAGGCACCAAACTGCCTCTTCCATCAGTGGAAATCAGGCATTTAAATATCCTGTATTTTAATATCTTAACCTTGTGGCCAAAGTAATGACCATCACTTTGGTGTATGCTGTCAGTTAGCAATTTTCAGATTGCACCTCAAGTATTTGCCAAGACTAGTAAACAGTAATCCTCTTGCAATCAAATTCTGCAAAAGGTGTAATGTACATATTTTAATTTCCAGGGAAGAATTTTTGTATATTTCCATATGATAATAAAGGAAATGAAGTAACAGCATTTTCATGACCTCTGCTTAAGCTATTTGCACAGTAATTGTGATGGAACCCTACATAAGAAAGGATGCTCTTCTAAAGTCAAGCCAAAAACACCTGTATGAACTGTTGTAAAAATAAAAGGAGATTTTTTTTAACCTTTTCTTTCTGATGTTGTAAGTGTCATTATACACATCAAATTAACTTGGCTGAACTCCATTTTCCAGAAGTGCTTTTACTAGGATTGTTTGGATATAAATTGCTGCAAAATTGTCCTTATCCGTGATTTAAAGCAGTATTAATTTTGGTAGACCTTTTTATACTTTAAAACTTGCTAGCATCATCTATTTAAAAAAACTAATAAAACCACTCTCAGCTCACACACTGTTCTATTTCTGCCCTATATGCCAAAGCCTATGAACAAAGAGTCATATTTATCTTTAAATATAAAAATAGTTTTTGCATTTAAATATCTACTGTTTAAAATATGCCACTCTTGGTCTAAAATAATAACACAAGAACCTGTTGGACAGTTGTGTGACAGACATTAAAAATAGTATCATATTTAAAAATGCCAACACTCTTTGGGGCCGAGTATGTTAAATATGTGTGTAAATGGGAAAAATTCATAATATGCACAGTTTAGAAAGTATGCACTTGCTCAAATAACCAATATAACCTTTGAATTTTTAATGGAAAAATGAGCATTATAATATGGTTACTTTAGTTTCTCTTTACAGTGGAAGAGTATGTTTGCATCTAGCTATTCAAAAAACAGGACAGATGGATGTTCTACAACTCTTCCTCACTGTACTGGATCATCTTAAAAAAAAAAAAAAAAAAGTAAAACCAAACATTTAAATAAAACTCCAATGCAGCATGACAAACCAATTTTGTGTAACTAAAGGGTAAAAAATACCTGGCTCTCATGACATTTTCTTGTAGCTTCTGGTCCCAAAGCCCCTTGAACAGGGCACTGGTTTCCACTGCTGATAGTTAACTTCCATTTCCATTTTCAATAAAGAATGTTTTCTTTAAAGCTCTATTTATATATATTTACAAGTTACATTTTACAATTCATATTCAGCATGTAAATGGAGAGAATAAAGTACAGTCTGGACCATTGTCACACAATTCAAGGCAGTCAGGTCAGACTATTTGGTCTCCATAGCCGTGCGGTTTTCCGGTGCTGGACACATTACACACGAGTCTGGTCTTCCTATTTTTAGTCTCCTGCCTGTTTTACCACAGAACACAGTCTCAAATTCCTAAAAAATCAAAATACAACACATAAACAACAATTACATTTAATGTAGCTATTTACTTGACATGGATGTTTTTGTATCATTAGTGTCTTTGAAAAATAAAGCCCTTCAATAAGGAAGTGCTGAGGGGCCTTGCCAGTATTTCAACAAGCAGGTTTTCCAACACATTCCATCTACTCTTAAAATTCTTGGCAGAGCCAGAATTACTCTTGAGCTGCAACACTGGTGTGGAGCATGGGAGCTGCTTATAGGGCATGTAACCCTTTATAGTCACCCACTCTGAGATAGTGTGGGCATGTAGCTGTAACCCCATCCTTGAACTAATAGTTCATGGAAACTAACTAGAAGACTGTGAAAGAGGTAGAAAATAGAGAAAATGAAGGAGGGGAGGAATGATTGCAGAGGACCTTAATTCTATATTGTTGTCCAAATAGGATCATGCTCAAAAATTGGGTAAGAAAAATTTTAGAATCTCATTTGAAAACCCTGACTGAGAACAGTCTGTCATTTCTCACTCGTGAACTAAAAACCAGTTAAAAAAATAAAAAATTTAAATTTAAAGGAAGGCTCAAGGATACAGTGGGTCCTTCACAGTCAGTATCAAGCAGAGCATTCCGCACACATCACACACTATGTTATGAGAGCTTTAAAACATTTCACATTTTCAACAAGACCAAAAATGAAATTAGATTTCAAACCTGCTTCAGAGAGTCTCCATGCCTTTCCTGAATGTACTTCAGGAATGCAGTTGTCCACTGCAAAGTTGTTGCCTTATCAGTATCAATCGTGCAGAACGGAACCAGAAGATTCAGCTCATCACAACAAACCCGGATCCTGCGCCTGCAGGCAAACATTGGAGGTTATCAACCACGGGCCAGAGGGCAGGGAAACAGAAAAACAAGAGGAAGACCACTCAGATGTGCTACCAGCCATGGACTTGGGGGACTTCATTTTGGTTGCTTGTGTGTATTAGTCACGTTACACACAAGTTACCTTATATTTATAGAATGGGTGAAATGTTTTGAAATCTCTCTTTGTTTGTTTACAGAATAAAAACACAACAAAGGCAACCACAATGAAACACGTGTATTTTTTCCCCTCTAACAAACACTAAAGCCTTGCTACCTGTGTTGTTTTTTCTTGGAACTAACACAAAATATTTACATTTACATTTACTAATCACAGCAGTGTCACAGCATCAGTATTTAGGTTTCAAAACGTTTTGCAGAGCCACTGCTCCCAGAATTACCGTCTGTCTCTCTCCAGGCGGTTGTGCCGCTCCCTTCGCTGAGCACTTCCATCCTGGGATCCACTCTGGACCTGCACACTGGAGCCGGGCTGTGCTGGCTGCCAGGGGCCCTGGGCAGCTCCACTGCTCTGGCTGTTGTCTCGGGCATTGCGGATTTCACCAAGAGGTTTGCGATCCATGTTGGGATCCAACGGATTTATTCGGCTGCAGCTTCGGTTTATGGCTTGCTTGCATAAGGTGTCTTATTGGAAAAACAAAGAGGAAAAGAACCATCTATTTGTAACCATCCCACTAATCTGAACATAGTGATCATGGAAGGTTTTTTTTTTTTGTCTTTTATTTATGTGGAATAACCTTTGAAGCTTTATTGCCAGCCTAGGATCGACTCTTACAGCAGGGCATGTCCTTTGGAAGCCTTAAGGCACAGCTTGCTATTCCAAAATCCATATAGCTTTTATTTTCTCAGGTTCCACTGAGACATGCCAGCCTTTTGTGAGCACCTGAGGCAGCCCTTAAAATGTCCTTCAGTTTGATACTGACTAGATCTGCTGTACCAGCTTTGGGGTCACAGAATGTACCACTTTGCCATGTGCTTTAGTGGTATCTGGTCAAAGTTTGGATGTGGTGACCTTGGAGGTCTTTTCCCACCCTAATGAAGGCAATTGCTACTCAAGGACCAGATTTCAAAGGTACTTCATAACCCTGAGTTTCCTCATTTCAAGCTAGAAGTGCTAAACAACTTTAAAAGTACAGCTGAACTCAGAGGTGTTGAACTTTTTTTGAGAATTCTAATCCTGTGTTGCCTATAGAACATCTCTTCCATAAAAAACTCATCTCCTACATTGACTAAAATCATCTTCATCCCAGAAAAGACACAAATACAGCAAAAAAAATTAGCTTTGAAGGCCGAGAGAAAGCTAAGTGAAAAGAAATTATTTACCTCCAACTTTAATCCAAACTTCCTCAGGCAAAGCTTTATTTATAGCACCTACTGTCTGTTTTGTGGATTCAACTTCCTGATAAAGGAAAGGGAATGGCTTGGGTATCCCAAGGTCTTGATGTTTGGCAGCTTCCAAAATAGTGCAAGATGTTCCACAGGTCTGTGAAAACCAAAAAAGAAATACTTAAACAGCTACATACATTTTAAAAAAGAGACTATTATGATATATGTTAACTTCTTAAGTTACTTCTTTAGCCAGAATAAATCCCAAATACTTCTGCACTCAACCATGGGATTTTGACAGACTGATGAATTTTGGGGATACCTATGATTTTTCCAAGTGCTATTCTATCACCTTTGCTTTGGAGGTTACTGCAAGTTGTGGAGGGGGAAATACCTTTAGCATCAAAATGAATTAGAAAGAAAGGAACCATAGAAAATGGCACTGTCTCATCTTGCATAGATGAAACTGATGATAAACTGATAAATTCTAGATAAAAAGAAATGGCCTTCTGCTTGTTACCAGAATGCAGGTAACTACAAATTACAAAAATTACAAATGCCACATAACTGACTGGAATATATTTAAAAGATTAATAAAAAACTTGCATTACAGATCATTCTGATGATCTCTATTCAAATCCAGCCACACTTTACAACAAACCTTCAGAATTATATTACATCTGAGAAGTAAATAGTATCAGCATTTGAACTTGGCAGAGTAGAGTTACCTGTGCTTGGGAAGGATTAGCACTTCCAGCAGCAGAACATGCATTCATGGTAAAGAAGGGGTACGTGAATGGTAAAGAATGTGTGGCAGGTGCAGCCTTACTTTTCCCAAGTGCAGCACACCTGTTCCCTTGCTGGTGAAGAGCAACACCCACCACTTCTGAGGGCTGGCGGATCAATGTCCCTAAACTTAAAACAAAAACAAACAAACACAAAACATACCAGGCTGACTGCTTGGAAATGAGTGCAGAAAAACTTACAGCTACACAAATTCTATTAACCATCACCAAGAAACCACTTCCATTTACTGTAAACAGAAATCACTGTTATTGCCATATTGCCCACTTCAGGGACCGAAGAGAGAAAAGGAAAATCAGCTGAGGAGATATTTTATTCTGTGCAATAACAGTTCACTTCACGCCTCAATAAGACATTTTATCAGCACACTAAGACAGCTACAGGGTTAAGTTTTAAAACAATATTCTTGCTGAAAGTTTTCCCCACAGTCGGGCCTCCACATTGTAACACAAATCAACTGCTTTTATTATTAGGATCAAAAATCTACTTTGCTTTTAGCAAGCTGCATATTAAAACGAAGTAATGTTCTCTCATTTTTATTTACAGTACATGTTACCAAGAATAAAGTTGTAAAGCAATTAATTTTGGAACTACGTGCTGTACCATCTATGTAATACACAGAGGGGCCTAAGCTGAGCTCAGTGGAGTTGCAGCCACATTCGATGGCACAGTTTAACAAAGCCCAACCCATCCTTTTCATGTATTAAAAAAAGTACTGTTCTTAGGTTTCATTTAGAAAATCAGTTTTGCACTATATGATACAAAGTTTAACAACATAAACTAAAAGTAATTATAACACACTTGTTAAGAGTTACTCCAGATTCTTGGGGTTCTTGACATCTGGGGTTTTCTGTCGGGCTGCTGTTGAATCTGTCTTCCAACCGAGCTCTGACTGCGGGTTTAGATCTAAGCTCTGGTGCCAGTGCTGAATTTTCAACAAATATGTTTTCTTTATTCTCCCCCAAGAAATTTTCACCCTGTTTAGCCTTTACTACACTGCATCCTGAGACTTCTACAGAGCTACTGTTGGGCGCTTTCTCTCTTTGGTTCAGAGGGAGGTTGGACTCGCTAAGTAACATCATTCTGAGCTCCTGCAAGTCAGCATAGCCCAAGTGTGGGTTAGAACTTGGCCAATAGCTGTCACAAGGTAATCCTGACTGACAGGTAACTGGGCAGACCGACTGGTTCCCAGAGCTGCTGGATGAGCCCCCGTCCTGACTGGTGCTGGGGGAGGGCTGCTGCAGAGGGGGGTCTGCAGAGGGACCAGGCGAGGAGAAAGCGCTGAGCCTGGCTTCCACTTCACCTTCACTACTCTGTGCCTCCGTGTGTGAGCAAAGTATGTGCTGCAGCTGGGTGTACTCAATGTCCATCATCTCCGCCAGGCTGGCCTCGGGGGTGGCGAAGCCAAGGTTTTGCTCACCAAAGGAACTGTCACTTGAGCCTCCAGGTCCGACAGCAACGGGAGCGGGGTCAGGAACACTAGCTGGGCTCTGAGGAACGGTCTGAGGCTCCTCTGGGGCTGATCCTGACATGGCTACAGCAAACCTAATCAGTGACCAATGTCCCTTTCAACAGAAAACCATAAAACCTTCAAGAATTGTCAGTGCTATCCATTAAAAAAAACCCAAAGGCAGAAAAAAATTGCACTTAACACTGATTCGCGAGGTAACAGAGCCGGGACCAAGCTGCTGCTGGCGGGGTACCTGACACCCTGACCATGTCTCCCCCCCAGGGTGAGACCCTCCCTCCCCCTCCAGCACAGCTGCTCACGACAAACGGCCTTCACCTGTCCCCGCCCCGGCCTCGGCGGGGAGGCTGCGGGCACTCTGCGGCCTGACAGCCCCTGANCGCGCGCGCGCCCCCGCCTCCGCCCCTCCCTCACCCTGAGGCGGAGCCGCCCCCTCCCCTCAGGGGCTTCGTCCGAGGCTGAAATTAAACTCCGCGGGCGGGCTGAAAAGCAGCGTTTATAAGCGTAAACCGGTGTTGTGAGGAACCAGGGAAAGAGAACGTGTGTGTTTATACACGTCTTTCAGGTTCTGGACACACGGTTTACCATTTGAGCTGGCTGGTGGGGGATGCACACGCTCTTAGCACGCGACAAATTTAAACTAATTGAGCCTATTTACAGCTTAGGCTAAGGCTGAACCGTGTCACTTCGCCTTGTCCCCAAGCAAAAGCATAAGGAGAGCAGTTATCACAGCTCAGCTCGGTGCGGTAACTCCCCAGCCCGTATCACATCGGTGGCACGGAGGTGGTGAACCAGGACCACCTGTGCAGGAAGGAAAAGGCAATAAAACCACCTGGATTATCAGGATTCCTTTGTCATTCCCCACGAGGGGCCCTGGGGCCGCCCCAGCCCCGAACCCCGCGGGGAGAACCTGTCCCGGGGGCAGCGATGGGACCCCGGCCCATCCCACCGTGGGAAGTGATGGGAAAACTGAGAGAAAAAGAAACCCTCATGGTTGGAAAGTAACACTTATGGGTTTTCGTTGTTGCTGGATAAAGGTTTTGTCCTTCTTTTTTGTTATTTTTTCCCCACCAAGTACTTTCCTGTGAAGCACTGAAGGCAGCAGGTTCTTTCCTACAGTGCCACAGCCCTGAATTTCCTGCTGCAAGATTAAGTTACTAAATTATAAAGACTTTAGTAGTTTGTCAATGTTTAAAAACTGGTTTTTCATAGAAAATTATGCCACAATCCCTTTCAAAAGATCCACTTTTCTGGACTTATAAAGTGGTATTATCATATAATTTCAGTATTAAAACCTGATGCCTATAACAAGACACATTCTAGAAACAACCCAGAGCATGAAAGGCACAAAAATTGTCACTCCAGCTCATAAACAGAATAAAACCCCAATTTCAATACTTTATCAAAACTTTATGCCCTGCAAGAGGTTAAAAAAGTCAAATCTGTTTACTCCATACTCAATCAAGGCAGCACACAGACATTCCTGTGTCCAGCTGTACCATGTTCCATCAAGTGTAGCCAAAATCTGACAGTCTAACTGATGACTTTGAAATTTGAAGAAATTTTAAAGCAACTTTGTGCACACAATACACTTTCCTTGTCCTCCTCCTGCACACTTCCCTTTACAATGCTCACAGTTGGAATATTACAGCCTTTTATAGACATAATAATACTGCTATTATTCTAGACCTTTCAGAGGCTTTTACAGAAAAAAGGTTTAGCAAAATACTCTTGGGAAAGTTAATTTAGCTTAGTACAAACATAGACAAAAGCTCAAAGCATAAGTTCTTTCAGGTTAATCAAAAGTTTGGATAAAGCCAAAGAATTGTTTCTCTCTTTCCTGTAATGTAGGAAAATAATTCAGAACTATTTTTAGACTCTGTAAATCGAGTTAAATTATGTTGGTTCAGCCTGGCTTTTACCACCTGCTGCAGCAGAGAACACAGGAACCTTGCTCCAAAATCCAACTCCAGCTCATTATAAACTACTTAAAGCTGTAGTTTAAGTCAGTCACTAGTCCCTAATCCCGGTCTAAGCTGTTGAATTTTTGCCACTAAATCTTTGGGAGGACACATTTACTGTTCCTAAATCACCAACAGAGTCCTCAAACTCTCAAAGCAGTTTTCCTAGAAGATGAAAAGCTACACATCTGTTTCTTAAAAATGTAAAGTCAAGAAATTCATAAATGGTGTGAATTAAATTTTCTTAAGATCAAAGCTGACCTGAATTTGTATTTTTCTTTAGGTTTTTTTGATGCAAAATCTTCAAATCACAAACTGCCTGATTCAAATTAAAAAAAATCAAAATAGATTATGGGATACTTTAGAACTGAGAGAAGAATCTTAAGCACAGATTTTGGTCTGTTTTCTAGAGGGCCCACAATCCAACACTGGTTGGTAGTGATGTCCTGCAGAACAGCTGTCATTAAGAGGAAACAAAACCCATGTGCCATTAGTCTCTCATGGTTTGTTGAGAAGTAGCAAAATGTAGAAAATAATATACACATACATATTTAAGAAATGGACAACAGCTCTCTGTAGATGTTTATTCTACTTACAGTAACAAAAACCTGTGAACTCCCATATTTTAATGTACAGTGATATATTCTGCCATATAAAATACAATTTACAGAAATTTCTATCAAGGAAACCTAAACAAACACACTTACTTTTTGCATACTTTTATGTATGTCTTTAAATTAGAAACATCTCATTAAGAAAAAAATCTTACACCGTAGTTGATGTTTGCATTTAATACCATTTCCCTCGGGTTCAGAGCACAGATGATCATCTCAGGCAGCAAATCCTGGATGTACAAGGATCTCAAGGATGCACCAATGTGACTGTGGTGACATACAAGCTACCTGTAATGTAATCCTCAAGATAAAAAACGTTTACAGGAATCTAATTTTACATTTCCAAAACTATTTTATCAAAATATCAAAATATTTACCTGACTGTTAATTTACATGGTCAAATAAATTAGTGGGGTTTTATTTAGTACTTTAGAATCACATACTTGAGGACTACATGAAAAGTAGCAATGTAATGTGTTTCACCGTGAAAAATGTCCCTCTTCAATCCCAACATGATGTACCACAATAATTTAAAGTTTAATGCAGCTATGTCTTTTTCAGTGGAGTTTTATATACACTGCCAGCCTAAGTAGGGTCTAACAAAAGAACAGTAGCACTAATTTTTCAAGAGCCCTTTTAGAATGAAAGAATACTTTTAGAATGAAAAAAAATCAGTCAAATTGGGACATTTCTTAAGTCTGTGTCAGAATTCTGCAAAATGAAACCAAAAAATGCTGCACTAATCAGTTCAACTGAAGAAACAGATTTAGTGGCCTATTTAACCAAATTTTCTTCCTTCCTTTGGTTTACCGATTCATTTGTAGTCTTCACCTTTTTCAAATAAATATCTGATGCTTTGTTAAGTTTAGCTGGTTATAAAGGTGCTACTCTTCTTTAATGACAGGTTTGTAACAATGGGATATTTAAAGCCTCATGAAAAACAAAGTACAACTTGTTTCTTTGCTGTACACTTAACAGATGCATTCCAAACCCAAAATATCTGTATCTAAAAGGAAGATAGTGCACTTTAAGCTTATAACATTCCATTTTCAAATCCTCCATCAGTCACAAGTAATTATTAACACTGTTCTTCTGCAGCCTTTTCTCCTAAATACACAGGACCCTTCTGTTGTAAAAGAAACATGACAGCAACATCTAAAGTGTGTGCTGTAGGAACAATTCTGACACCAAAATATCACATAAATGAGATGTTAAGGTATGGCTCCTCAGGTCTGGATTAAATTCTCTTATAAAATTACAATTCAAGTTACTGGAAAACATAACTTTATAATCTTAAAAAGCAATATGCTCTTCTTAGACTTTTTCCATTTCTGTACTGTAAATGGAAACTTTTAAGATAAAGATGCGAGTAGAAAAAACAAAATATCAGTACAGGTAACATTGTGAATTTTTATAAGAAAAACATTATGCACAAAATGCAGCAAGTGAAAGTCCAATATGTTCTTGCTTTTCATCTATCTGATTATTCTCATTCACAGTTGTTCAAAAATTGCTAATTTGTCAGTCCATTGGGTAAGGCTAGTTTTACAACAGAATTTTTGGAAAGGTGAGAATATATACAGTATATACAGATGTGCAGTCCTTGCTGTGTTGCAAAAGTGTGTTATTTGTGGAAAGTATAACATTAGCCATAGTTCTATGACTGATTGCTGGAAGATGAAGCTTCAGTTTCCGTTGGTTTCTGAGTTTCCTTCGGTGTTTCTGGCTTTGTCTCTTTAACAGTTTCCTTACTCTTACTCCTATCTTTGCGATCTTTCCCTTTTTCCTTGTCGCGATCTCGATCTCTCTCTCGATCCCTTTCCTTTTCCCTGCTCCGATCCCGGTCCCTGTCCTTGTCTCTGTCACGATCCCTGTCTCTGCTTCTCGATCGCTCTCTATCACGCCTTCTGTAGGAGTCTCTCTCTCGAGTTCTTGTCCTATCTCGGTCTCTGCTTCTTTCCCATTCCTTACCCCGCTCTGAATCCTTGTCTCTGTCTTTGTTTTGGTTCCTGTCTCTATTTTTATCCCATTCCTTGTCTCTGTGTCTCTCCCAGTCCCTGTCTCTGTTCCAGTTTCTGCCACGGTCTCTTTCCCAAGGTCTGCCGTGTTCTCGATCCCTTCGTCTTTCCTCAAAGGCTCTGCCTTGGCGATTATCTGCTTGCTGAGGCTCTCCCTGATCTAAACCCTTGTCTTTATTTCCTCCCTCGTATCTCTCTCTCTGTCTCCCTTCAAATGTCTGGCCTCTATATTCAGGATTTTTGCCTTCTCGGAAGTCAGATGTTGACCACTGTCCTTCTGACTCAGATCCTTGTCCAGACATATTGGAAAGAGGTGCAGAGGGTCCAGCTTCCTCCCACATGTCTTTTCTGTGGGTTGGTGGATGGCTTGGAAGGTCCAGGAGTGGTCTTGGTGGTGGTTTCATCCCTTGTGGTGACTGACCCTGGAAATGAAATCTAGAAGGGTGAGGTTCATCTTCTTCTGGAAACATTCCAGGTGGGGCTCCTCTTGGTCCTCCAAACTGATGTGGTGCTGGACCTCTCTGGTTGGAAAATCTGGATGGTGGGCTCCCTCTCCGTTCTTCATATGGCTGTGGCAAAAGTCCCCTTGGACCAGGCATATGATTTGGAGCTGGACCTCTCTGCCCTTCAAATTGATTTGGGTGAGGTCCTCTTGGCCCCCCAAAATGACCTGGGGCTGGACCTCTTGGCCCTCCAAACTGAGGGCCTCCTCTCTGTCCTTTGAACTGACCGGGTGGGGGTCGTCTTTGACCTCCAAAAGGAAATGGTGAAGGTCCTCTGTTTCCCATAAATGGAGGGGAATCTGGTCCTTCAAACTGTCCTGGAGGCCCCATCATTTCATCATATTGGGAATCTGAGAACTCCCTTTGTTCCATGTGAGGTTCCCTATGATCTTCAAAATGAGATGGTGACATTCCTCTTGGACCACCATGATAAGGAGCAGGGCCCCTATTATCACCAAAAAGTGATGATGGTCCATGCTGTGCAGAAAATAAGGAAGGAAGGGGACCCTTTTGACCTCCAAATCTTCCAGACTGAGGTCCTCTTTGCCCATCATTATTTGGAAAACCATGCTCTTCAGAGAACTGTGGAGCCGGTTCTCTAAAATTAGGTCCATGAGGTCCTCCAGGTGCATTGAGCATCATTGGAGGCCCTCCTTTCTGCCCAGATAAAGAAAATGCTCTGTTCTCCTCAAAGTGCTGGGGGGGAGGTCCACTCTCACTCTGAACTGGTGTAGATTCAGTTTGTTCTACAAACTGATGAGACTGAGGATTTCTTTGTTCGTCATATTGCACTGATGAAAGACCCATCTCTGGTTCAAAGTGACCAGCTGCCTTTTCCTGAGGAGGAAACATTGTATTTGAAAAAGAATCCCTTCCCATAGCTTCCTTTGACTCATTTGACCATGACACTTGATGCATATCTTGCAGGGACGGGCTGTCATTTGATGTGGAGAAATTAGGCTGAAAAGATGTACTTGGAGGTGTTGGAAGCAGCACTTTACGTACAGGTTTGGATGCAGAAGGTTCTCCAGAAGCTGTTTGATTCAGGTTTTCCAAAGTAACTTGAATGGTGTGTTCAAATTTGCTGTTAGATGTCTCTTTCTGGGACACTGTAGAAGCCTGTTCACTTGAAACCCAATTGTCAGCAGTAAAACCAGGCTGAGTAGTAGAAATTGAAGTATTATCTTCCTTACCATGTGAAGTCTGCAAAACATTTGGAAAACTTGCTGGAGCAATTTCTCTTGTGGATACCTCATTCTGGAACACCTGTGGCTTTATTCGAGGATCAACAGTGTCATTAGTCTCTGTCACCATCCTCCGAGCCTGGCGAGGGTCTCTGTTCTGTCGTGGGTCACAGGCTTGGTTTAAAACTTGTGCTTGCTGATTTAAAGACGAAGGTAAATCTACTTTTTGTGTAGCCTGCTGGTCCTGATGGAATAATTCAGTCTTTATTAGGGAGGCTTTTGCTGGTGGTGGTGACATTAAAGCATCAGACACTGAAAAATGAGCCATTGAAACACCAACAGCTGCTCTTTGTTGCCTGAGGGCTTCTTCTTGTTCTTCTAGTTGTCTTTTTTGTTCTTCTATTTGTTTGTTTAATTCTTCCAACATTTTTTGCTGTTCTACCAAGGACGAGGATGCAGATAAATCAGGTACATATGAAGCAGGTGTTTCTGAAGAACTGCTTTTGGTGTCTGCATACATTTTGTTGGGTAAATCATCAACTGTAACTTTTGCTTCTTCCAAGATAGTTTCATCCTCTGGATCATAGGCCTCATCCTCTAGTTCTGCTGTGTTAGATGGTTTTTCCACATTGTATTGTTTCTCACTTTCACCAGTCTGCATTTCAAAGGCTTTCTCTGGGCCATACTCTTCCTCAGGATCATACGGTCTGTCATCCTCCTCCTCTTCTATAGCTTTGTCCTTCGACATCTGCCCAAACTGCTGCACAATGGGATCTAACAGGGGCACTGCTGACACTCCACCATCAGCAGCAGCTTGACCTTCCTGGGTTGAAGACTGAACAGTTCCAGAATCCTTAGCAAGAGGCTCAAAAGTTTTCTTTTTCCCAAAGAGGGTCTGCAGGATGTGCTCAAGGGGCGTGGCAGTTTTTGAGGATGCCGAGTGTGTGGCAGTGCCACTGGCAGGAGCACCAGTTGAAACTGGTGGGGTCACAGTTGCTGTGGGTCCACTTTTAATGGATGACAGGATTTTTAATACAGAAGGTGTCACTGCTGAGGTGTCTGGAATGGGTGGGGGTGGAGGTGGAGGAGGAGATCCAGGTGGTGTCGTACTCACAGAGGAGTCTCCTGAATAAAGTGTGTATTTTGGAGCTTTCTTCTCTTGCGAAGCTGGAGCCCCTTTAGAGAACAGTGATGATTCAGGTTCCTCATGTGCTTGAATTCTGCTTCGCTTCTCCTCCACCTTTTCTGCCTCAATGCCAGTGGCAGGACGTTTCCCTTTCTGACAGATAACCAACCCAAGAATCAAATTTGGCCGAGATGACTCAAGACCTGAAAGGGAACACAAAGATCATACATGTAAAAACCTTGTTTTTAATGATGCTTTCAGTAGAAACTTATGTTAAATAGTGGCAGCTACAAAAGTCATGTAAGTAACAGTTTTTCTAAATTCCATTAGATCATCTAGCAATTTTCAATAGTCCATAAGCATATGCATCTATATTTCCTTATGTATATATAAGTGTAAATTCCTTCGATATATTTAACAAAAGATTGCAGCATCAGGTATTGTTGTTAAAAAGTATCTCTGCAAAACCACAGAAAGTTCTTGTATTTTTACATTGTTTCTGCTGTTCAACCACCTCCACATCTCCCCCTGAAAAATCAAGTATTTACATTGAAATGGTTTGCAAATATGCTGTATACATAGGGATACTGAAAAGTAAGAAAACCTGGGTTAAACATTGTTATTTGTGTTATAATCTGTGCTAAAAGTCCACATTGACACCAGTCTATAAATATTTTGTATGTCTCCAAGTTAAACAAATATCAGTCATGGCTAAAAAGATAACATTAAACAAACTGTGTTTGGAAACAGTGTTAAAGCTGGCAACCTATTCCCAGTTTGTTGTTTTTTTTTCCCAGCTAGACATTATCTAAAAGGTGATGGAAGCAGGGAAACTGCTGATGTACCAAACAAGCACAGGAGATGTGTTTGGTTGGGTCAGCACTAGTGTGAGGTGGCCTTAGAGCCTCCGCTGTAGGACAGTGTGATGATATTAGGCCTCAATATGTAAATAAAAAACAGGATGAGCAGAATTGCTCCTTTGTGAAGAGCTTCAGACTTGAAGCCTTAGAGAAGTGTATCAAGAAATGACAGGGAAGTTTCTCATAAAGAGAAAAATCCAAAGGTCTGTAGGCCTGTTCTTCCTCTTACATGCACAGTTCCCACTGGCACTGTGGCAGATCAGCATGCCTAGAACAAAGGGCAGGCAATGGATCCTTTAACATAGAGTGGTGGCAAACGTAGAAAATCTGTATAAAGAGAGCCTTTTTTAACTTCTGGATTTAATGGCCTTTAAAAGTCCTCACTTGAGAGCCACTGTCTTTCCCCTATATGTGTCATTAGTTATTATTTGCATCCAGCAAGGAAGCAGTATTACAGAAACATGAAACCTGTGAAATAACAGACAATATTCACTGTGGTTATGTGACCAGGACTCTTAAATTTACCATCTAATAAGAAAACCACATCAGCTGTTTCCCTAAATTTATGTTCATGTCAATGAATGACTCCCCAGTTGGTGGATGTTGACCAGTGCAGAGTATCTCACAAACTGGTGTGCACTCAAAAACTCCCAGCAGGCATTTGCTGTTCTGCTGTTGTTAATGTTTTGATTATTGACTTTCATGCAGAGATTTGTGATTTATGCAATTAGTCACAATGAATCCCAAATACTGAATAACTGAAATAAACAGGTTTTAAAAACCTATCAAGGCAGATTATCCAATAAATAGCAATTACAAAGAAATCAGGTTTGAATCCCTGTAAGAAACAAGAGATCATGTCACTAATAAAAACAGGGCAAAATTTTAATACTATTTCAAGGTAATAAATTCCAGCAGTAATTTAATACCATTAGTTATAAATTATTCTGTTTAGAATCTAGTCATCATAGAATAAATGCATTAAAATTGATACAGGAATTTTACACAATATTAGAAGTTTTGCCTAACCTGGCACCCACATTCACGCAAAGAGATCAAGTACTAAATGCTTCTTTGAATGGAGACACACAGCCAGAGCAGCTTTCAAAGGTCAGCCCTGTTCTATCTTAATATCCACAAATAGGTTAAGTGCCTAACTTTAGGAACAACAAAATGTTGGCTGCAGTCTGCCACTATTGCTTAATATTGCCTTTCAAAAACACACATTCTAAAAGTGCTGCAAGCTGTGCTGGCAGAGTTAGAAGCTTTCAGTGCTGAATTATTTATACCAGTTATTATCCTATTATGTATTTGAAGTCCACACGCTGGTTTTATTGAGTTACATCCTGTAACTAAAGCCATTAAAACAGGATATACTAAATATTAGTATCGGATTAGTGCTTTTCTAAGCCTTAATCGAATATTTTTCATTAGATCAATTTTGCCATATTTATGTGTATGTTGGCCACATCTTTCCCTGTCACCACAGCTGGTAAGAAGTGACCTGCACTGTTAAAGACACCACCTCACTTCTGCCCACCCATGACAGACCCACAGGAACAGACTAAGCACACCTGTGGTGACTTTTAAACTGCAGACCAACACAAGATATTCTCTGTATTGTATCAATGCCATTTAAATGTTTGTCCAAATTAATCATGAGAGCAGCTGACACCTGTAATGAAATTTGTGTCCCCTTAGTTCAGGGCTCCAGATCACTGTGACACTGCTCCAGTTCAGGTTCCCTTGCTGAGTGGAACTGCCTGGCACAGAAAAACAGGTTTGTAATGCCAGTTCTGCTGCTGCTGCTTTGCCTAATGAGATCTGTTGAGACGGAGGCACCAAAGTCCATTCACAGTTCAGTTAAAATTTTGGTCCATTTGTTGCAATTTTTGAGAGCATTCTAAACAGCATTAGATTTCATGCCTTCATACTTTAGGAAAAACAACAGTTTCTATTGTAAACTACCAAAAGATGTATCAGCATTTGTGGAATCTTTTGCTGATAGATGGCTGTTTTATTGAAATTCCTTTAACTACGTTAGATAGTTATGTTCCCAACATTGCCACTGAATCTGTCAATAAATCACTATTAGTAATTAAGTCAGATTATACTATTTTTTACAAATGAAAGTGCTAAATAATGTGTGTATGTGAAAGAGAAGTGAATTCACATACAGTAAACCACTGCAAAGAGACAGTGCAGAAGAGTCCATGATACATTAAATCTGGTAATAAATATCTGAGATTAATTAAATATAAATCAGGATAGCCTTCTATTGTCCTCTGTTTTTAAACCACCCACGTCAAAGTTTTCTGCAGATCTTCTAGGTACTAGTGCAGTTCAGAAGTCCTCAGTTGTGTTCCAAATCCAGTCCATTAGAGAACAGGAGAAATTCCTAATCCATACTGGAACTGGTTGATAAAGATGGAATATCTTCTAACTAGGATTTCTGGAGTAGTAGGCTTTGATTGTCCTCTCCCTCCACCCCCCTCAGCTCATATTTATCAAACCATCTAAAGGCAATGCTTTGCCAGGCCTTGTTACACTCTACTGGAAGGCACACAATTAAATTTAAGGAGACAATGACCACGTTCCACAAAATATTTTTATTGATTGTCAAAGAAAGAAAAAACAGTAAATTCCATCAGATATCAATAAAAAGTGTGGATTACATGCTGTGGTTTTCATACATACACAAACCCGAAAGAACAGCTTACCTGATTCTTTTGATCTGGTTTTAAAACATGAATGCAATTTAGCACAGCTGTGAGGTAAAGGCTCCCACGGGAGTTTCCAACAAGTGTGAATTGATGGCAGAACTTTAAGAGGCTCTTCTGTGAAACTGTTCTCATGGCCTGCCTGCTCTTGGAACCTTGTTTCTGTTGCTAGTCTTTAATCCACTTTGCCTACAAATAACTGTCAATTTGAAAACCTGACTCACAAAATTTGCCTCCATGAACTGCAGATGAGACCTGTATTGTTCTGAGCAACTCCCTCCAGTTTTGAAATACTTTTGCACTTGAAACTGGTTTTTGTCAGCAAACCAGGCTGATATTACAAGTAACTCTATTAATAGTAAAGTTTGGCTACAATTGCCAACCTCCAATCTAAGATAAAGAGTTTCATTTGAAATTAAACCTATAATGGAGAAGTAAAGGGAGTGCAAAAAGGAAGTTGGTATTTCCACAGCAATGCAAGAGGCAACAATAAGGTGAATGTCTCTCTAAAGCAGCTTATTTACCAGATGGGCTGACATGTACAGCCAATTCAATGGCCAGTCCCACCCCTGTGCTACTGCCCGGAAAGGAACAATTTCTTTTGTTCTGCCTGGAAAAACCAGTCTGTGAATTAAGACTCTTTACCCACCTCCCTGTGCCAAGGCCTTCTGCTCTTGGTGTTTTTATTTCTTGGCTATGGAATGGGAGAAACAATTTTTGCCTACCTTTCAGGAATTCAGTACGTTACAGACTATGAGGTGCCGAGATTCAACAATTCTGGCCACACTGCTATAATTTAGACAGCAATAATCCTGCCATTTATCTATTGCCTAAAACCAATCACCTAGGCTGTGCACTGCTCAAGGATGGATAAAACAGATTGGGAGTGTATGAGAAAAATCTTGCCTGAGGATGCAGAGCAAGTGCCCTTTTGCCATCTCGTGGAAGAAGGGAGAGCACTTAACTAACATGTTCCATTTGTTGTTGTAAGTCATGAAAACCTGTCCCAGCCACTGTTGCTCCTGCATGTAAGATCTGAGAACGCTTTATTGAGTTTAGTACTACCCTTGTATTTGAGGAGTAGAGGACAGCCAGCATCCCAGAAGGGTCACCTCCTGTTTGTTGGTTGTTTCATACCCACCGTTCAGTGCCACCAATTGCCATGACAATGGAGTTCTACCTTCACTGGAACCTGCAGCTCTTCTGCTTCTTAACCTGGTATTCTCTATAAACCCCTAGATCCTTATTTGGAAACTAAGCATATGCACCTCCTCCATCCTTGGATTAAGACGACTTCAAATTTTGTAAAAGAAGGGTGTTTCACTGTTGAATCCACTCTCAGTTCTTCTGTCACCATGTTCAACATGGGGCAAAGTCACCAAACATTCCTACAGGTAATTTTATCTAAAAATAGATGATTATAATATAACCTGCCTATAGCAACTGCTGTCTGACATCTACTAACCCTAAGGAATGGGGGCTCCTTTCCCCACAAAGAACTGATTTTCTGAGGTCATCAATTAGTCTTGACTAGAGTTTGATCCAAGTAGAACAGAACATTTCAAACACCTCGTGCCCCACACTGCATGTACAGCATGGACAGCAACAATGCAGTGAAACCACCAGAAATATTACCTTTGCCTTCACTGCTTTCTTGACTCCTCTGCAGGATAAGCCTCCTGCTTGAGTTTAGTGATGGTGAATGGCTTTTAAGGGTCTGGGGTTTGTGAATTTAGGGTTACTGACAAGAGGGTGAGAGGTTTTGTGGTTTGTTGGGGGTTTTTTTAATACACTGGCTGCTCTACATTCTTGATTTTACAGGTAAACTCATTCTAACAGCATAGCTGCATCTTGTTGAAAAGACCCTGTAAATTTCAGAAAATTTTATCTTGAATAGAATTGGATTTCCAGTTTTCCCCTATTTACATAGTTTAAAATTGGTTTTATATTAAAAATATTAAATAATGGTTACATTAAATATTCAACAACTTGTCTCAGATTGTCTTTTGTTTTGTGATTTTACCTAGCATTTAACCTCCCCTGTTTTGTGCTTACCTGGTCCCTCAAAGGGCAAGAGTTTGGAAGGAATTGGGTCCTTAGAACTCAGGGGGATCAGGTAGAGATCCTTGACATGTCTGTTGTTATTAGCTACAACACCAAAACGACCACGACTGCTAAAATAGGAGTAGAGAGAGATATAGGCAACTTCTTCCTCTTCTGTTGCGGGATGGAAACGAATCAAACACAATTCCTGGAATACAAAAGCAAAGTGGAAAAACTCAACCTGTAACATACCAGCAAATAAAATGGTAAAGGGCAAATTCCAAGGGTAAAAATAAACTGTACATTTATCACTCCAACTATGCCTTCAGAGCAACGTTCTCACTTTAAAAGACTACTGCTGTTCCTTTTGTAACATTAAAATAGAATTAGGTGTCATTTTCAGAAATAAAAATTATTTCTGTATCTTATGTCAAACTAAACAGCTTGAGGCTCAAATAAAAAAGAAATGGAAAATTCTTAGTTTCATGATTATCTCTGTATACTGTGCATCTTTTTTTCACTTCTGAAGTGGTTTTAGTACTAAAATCTATGACAAATATTAAGTGACAAGTTCTTTAAAATTTGAATTCTTTTTCTTTAAAATTTGAATTTCAATTTTCTCTATTTCAATTAATAAATAGTATGAAGACTTTACTATGCAGGAGAGAGAGATTAAAAAGATCTGCAACTCAAACACATTACTTCAATAAATCAAAAATATCAAAGAAGTGGTTTTGGTAGTTTTGGTAGTTTTCCAGGTGATTTATCTCAGTATTTTCCATTTACTACTGTGTATTATAAAATGTTGTCATTTTATAGTGCTTTATATTTCTTCTGAGTTTTGCAAAGGATTTTAAGTTAATACCTTAGAAAGCGAAGATTTGAGTTTGCCAACATAATCCCAGACTGTCTTCGGTGAGATCCTCCCACCAATATGAATTGTATCTGGTAAATCCTAAACAAGAAGTATTACATGGTAGCATGAGAAAAACCAACAAAAGGAAAACCAAAAGCAGTGCAGGTTGCCCCATCCCAGTAGCCCAGTGGATCATGCACAATTATATTTTAGCAAACTTTTCTAATTTCAGACACACTGTTCCTAAATTTGGAGGTGTTTAATTACAGCATGTGACCTAAAGGCCAACAGGATACAGGAAACAGAAACACACCTTCAATATGTCATATAGCTCTGTATGCACATTACTGGTATTTACAGGAAAGCTAAAATATATAAATATTGGTTTTTATACAGAAGCTGCTACTTGAAGTACAGATTTTCTCCACATTTTCAGTGACTGCAAGTCAATTGAATTCTAGTGAGCTTCCTGTCATGAGGACAGTGAATCTCATTTCAGCAAAAGCAATACCCAAAACAACTGCCAATCTACTAATAAAAGCCATAAAACACACAGTGGTGTTTGAAAATTCCTAGCAGCCACCTAAAATGCTCTTCAGAGAAAAAAGAGAGAAAGAAAAATAAAAGCTACTCATTTTAGTGCAAACCTTTCTATTTCAGCTCTTGAATGTACACATTCAAGTTTTTACATTCCGGTTTTACTTGAAAGTTAGTAAAAAAGGATGATATTTTTCATAAAGAGCCCAACAATTTTCTAACAGATCACATCAGTGACTCATCTACTTTGAGAACAGAACAAGACGTCCTCTTTAAAACACTGGCTCTGAAACAATGAAGGTGCAATAAAGCCATTATTCCATGTTAGGTTCTAACATATGTATAAACATGTTGGAACACGTCAGAATTCCTCACAGATCTGAGGAATTTTTAAAAGGCTGTTTTTTTTCTTGAGCTACTTTCCTATAACTAAAGGGATGCCATTTACCACTCTACAGTTCTAATATAACTCTATATAGACACACAGTGTTCCCAGCCTTTCCAGCAACAGGAACTGCAGCACAGATCATTCCAAACACACACACATCAGTGCTAACCTCACTAAGATAATCAAAGCACCCGGAGACTGGATATGCTTTAGTGACAAATTTGGCCACACTTTGCATGTTAATAAATCCTTTCCAAATGGTGTTGAGACGAGAGAGAAAGAGGGAAGTGTCGCTGTCCTGGGGTGAGTGTGGCTCTGCAACACTGCAAAACAAATCCAAACAGAAAGGTTACACAATGAGGACAGGCTCTTCTTTCCTAATTTCCTTCCCTCCTATTGATCCATACTTTCTTTTAAACAAATAACAAAATTTTCACTAAACGCTTTGTTAATGTTTTTCATTAACTTGGTATTAGTTAAAAAAGCAAGGAGTAACAGAAAATAAACCTGTAGCTGCAGACAGGTAAAGAGATGCCAAAAGATATGACTTCTATAAAATTAGGTTAGCCCTAAAACTGCTGTGATCCTGACTCTATAACAAACTAATCAGAATTACAGACTTCCCACTAATCAAGTCAACAATATGCATCAGATTCTTAAGAATTTGCTCTGAATAAATGTATTTTAACTGCAACTGCATAAGGATATACTCGACAATATATATTTTTTCTTTTGTATATGCCCAGAATAGGAAATATATCCACTTCCTTTCAAGCTGATCAAGTGGTTAACTTTAGTTCATATTCAGATATACCAGTATTTTAACACAGGATGAAAATTAGGAAATGCCTTTAAACCATCTCTCTCATACCCGTCTTTCTATATATCAATGTACATGCAGACAAAATTTTAAGTCTGCATAATACCTCAAGTTTTATTGATCTGCTGAAACATTGCAGAATCTTTGCTGTCAACATACACTGATGCTTTGAAAATCTGACCAGCTAGAGAAGGCAAGTGAGGAGAGATGGCAAGTTAAAATGGTAAATCAGGCTATCTGAACTTTAAACTTGAATATGCCTTTTAACTGAGGGAAAGGGAAGAGGACATGGGACACATGGGACTCTGAAGAGAACCACAGGAGGGATTTGGCAGCTTGGCTGGCTGTTGAGTATACGCACTTGATGTTGGGTGACTGATGAACTGCCAGGAATCTGGGATCTGGTGAGGAGGATGGTTTTGTTAATATTGATTTGGGGACAGTCATAGCTGGTTTGGAAGTTTCCTGCTTGATCTCCCCTGTTGAGACTTTGTCAGCTGCAGGCCCAGGGCGCTGTGCCGGTGTTGTGACACCAGAGGAGCTGCTCATGGCTGTCCTGGGGTCTCTGCCAGAAACTGTCACAGTTGTGACAACTGGGCCAGCACAAGAGGCAGGGAAAGCAGAGACCTCTTCAGGTACAGCAGAGTCTGTGCTGTTCTGGCTCTGGCTTGTAGGAATGCAGGTTCTTTCTGTGCTTGGCTGAGAAACTGTCTCTGCTACTGGTTCAGGATCAATTTCCATTGCGTCGTCAGCAATAGGCTCTTTGTCAGGCTCTGCTGCTGGGGCTGCTGCAGGACTTTCATGCTTGGGCTGGACTTCTGGCTTTGATTTTGACTCCACCTTTTTAGCAGGAGCCCCTGACTTCATCTTCTTAGGTGGTACCTCATCTTCAGATGCTGAAATCTGACCTATAAATTTATTTCAAAAACTTTTTATTACTATTTAACAATAGAACAGTTTGGAGAAAAATCAAAGAAACACTCTTAAAAGTGTTTTCTTTTACATTGCCCAAGGTCAGCATTTTAAATACCTGTACAGATTTTGCAGTTCAGGTCAAAAAGATGGGCTCGATGTTGACTTGTTGTATCCTTCAACATGCTGCTAAAAACATCTAGAGCAGGAGCACTGTTCACACTGGGTGCAGTTCGGGTTGACTCCTGCTGTTCCTAAAATGGAATAAACACAAAATATATTCCAGTTCATCATTAATTTCAACAAAATAAAAATACTTTAATTAACCTTAGTTCTTTAAAAAAAATAATGAAGATGTTGGTTAAAGCACATCATGTTAGATACAGTTCTCAAATTATGTTTGTCCTCCTTTTGTTCCCCAGTGTCCAGAAGAGAGCTAATGTTCAGAAATAAAAGATGTCTCTGCAAATTGACAGCAAGGGCTGAAAAATGTGCAACATTCTTGAAGTGCCTGCAAAATATGCTTATCACTGGTTGTTGCAATCCTTCACACTTAAAGGAAAAGTGCTCACAGCACACCTAGTGGGTAGTGATAAACCCTGCAGTTCAGTGAAACAATCTGCACTTCTGATGACAAATTTCAAGTCCTAACTGCCATTTCTCCCTCTCAATGTCCTCATACTGAAGCAGCAGCCCCAATACTTACATCTGAGTCAGACACTGGTGGAGAATCTTCCATATTGACAACTGGTGCATGTTCCCGTTTTACAGCCGTTTTCTTGATTTCCTGAGATTTGCTTCTTGACTCCACCAACTGAGAGAAAAAATCCATGTAGTTAAAAGTCCATATATGTATTTTATCATGTACTTCATCATTTGGCGTGTGGTAGAGAAATATTTTATTGAAATTGAGTGTTGTTAGTGTTTTTTTAGGAAGAAAATGGTCCATTAACATAATATGGGTGGTAAGGGCTGGAAAACTTTTATCTAAGGACAGAGGGGAAATTATGTTACTTACTGCCTTAGCTGGTTTTTCTTTCCACACAGACAGTTCTTTAGATAAAAGTTCTTCTGGTTTCATTCTCACTAGTTTTGACAGTGAGATCTCTTCACGAAGGACACGATGAAAAAGTCCCTGAAAACAGAAGAATTTTCTTCATTATCATCAACTCTCAGTGTAACAGAATAGGAATGTCAGGAATTGAACAGGCACTCTCCCGTTTCAGATCTATTGTAGAAATTGAAAGAGAAGTTTCAGGTGTTCTCTACTGAATATTTTCATCTGTACCAGCAGCTGTTTTCTTCTTTTAAAGCACAGATATGATCATGTATCCAATGCATACTACAGAATGTACTACAGATGAAGTCTGCATTTATTTTAAGAAAGCCATTCTGTAAATAAATATTTCACAGCAAATGCCCACACTGAATAAATACCAATGATTAACTAAAGTAGGCTTTGAACTCCTCCTTGGATAAAAATACTGTTAAAAATATTTGAATGGCTCTATAATAATATATTTAATTTGTAAGTCTCCATCTTGAAACTCTTAATCTTGAGAGTAGAGTAAGCCATAAAGTAAATTCCTGTATAAATTTACTGTTTAAGAAAATTCCAAACCTGATTTTTGGGGTCCTTGAGATTGAACATGATGCTACGGTATTTGCTCTTGTATCTGTTGTCCGTAACTTGGAACAAATTAAACATCTCCTTTTCAATATTGAGTGCCACTTTCCCTACTTCACTCTCTGTCATGACCAGGTCATCGCTGTCATTGACTCTGTTAAAAACAAGAACAGGCATATGAGGTTATGCAAAGTGTGAATGGTCAGGTACAGTCAGAGTAACTTTTCAGAACTGACTTTGGCTGCTCCTCACCAAGGGAAGGCTCAGCACTCCTTAAAGTGACACCTGTATTCTCTCTGAGGACCCTGAACTCAGGCAAACTTTAATTACTGCCCACAGCCATGGAAGACACGGCTTTGGGAAGTCAGCCTTTATTGCTGCTCGAGGCATTGCAGTCAGGAAAGGAGTTCCTCTGCCATGAGTGACACAGGGAGCCCAAGCATGTGAGTTTTGGTCCTAAATTCTCCACTGTGCCCAGCATTTCCATGCAGAGACAATCCCAGAGGGCAGTGCTCTATGTCCTGAAGGTTGGCATTAGCTTTAACACTCATTGTGGGAAAATCTGCCCTTTTTTGTGAGTTTGCTAAGTGGTAGTTGTCCACTGAACAGAATTTCTTGTTGATTTTTATGTTGGGAAGGGAGGGAATCTGCCCTTCAGTGAGCCTTTAACCTTTGACTATATTTCCTGTACTATGTTCCCTACAACTCTACAACACTGCCACCACGAGAGTTTAAAACTAAGAGCACCTGCCTTATAAAAGCTTCTATGCTGTAATTCTTTAACTGTAATTGCTTCAATGTAACTGGGCTAGTGAGGTTTCTCTTTTTAAAGGCTTTTTCACATACACTTTTATATCAAGAATTTTTATTTCGAGTATAAACTGAAACATCAATTGCACTTGTAGTAATTTGTAGCATAAATTCAATCTCTCAAAATTCTTATCAAGACATAAACAAAGCTCTGCAGGCTACACATTTACTTCTAGTTGTAGCTTTATATATAAAGTAAGTGCTTTGAATTCCCACCTCTTCCACAAAATTTCTTTCAGGGATCGTCGAATATTTTGTCGAATCTGAGAGTTGGGCTGTGACTGGGCAGGATTGGTTGATGCTTTTGTTTGACTACTTCCAGCTGCAGCTGACATGGAAGGCAGTGAAGGCTTTTTGAGTCCTCCACTCAAACTGGAAGATGGAGCTGGTTTCTTGGAAATGGATGAGCCATGAG
Organism: Calyptomena viridis; assembly: GCA_013390005.1. Classification (NCBI taxonomy): domain Eukaryota; kingdom Metazoa; phylum Chordata; class Aves; order Passeriformes; family Eurylaimidae; genus Calyptomena; species Calyptomena viridis. The sequence continues at coordinate 110,382 of WEIV01015993.1, read as the reverse complement.
AGAGAGGTGACTGTTTGGAAGGAGCACTGCCTGATGAAGGCCAAGGTTTCTTGGGAATGACACCTTTGAAACTTCCAGCAGGTTTCAGTGGTGGCTTAGTTAGTGTTGTGTTAGAGTAGGATGGGGACTTCTTGGCAGGCAGATTTTTGGGGAGAGAAGATGACTGTTTCTCCACTACAGACACAACAGTCTTCTTTGATGCCGATGAGGACTCTGCTCTATCTTCATTCCTTTTCTCTTCCCTCTGAGCTGTTAAAACAAAGAAGAAAATACAATATTAAAAGTTTAATTTTGTAACTTCTTATTCATGAAGACTGGGTACCAATCTGTAAAGACAAGTCTGTGAAATGCCATCTCCAGAGAATAACCACCACAGCAGTTTAAGCTATGTACTCTCACTAGCCTTGTTAAAAGTAATTTTAAAAACCATGCCAAGGTTGGCATAGGGTTTTTTGTTTACAAAAATGGGGGAGGGGAGAAAAAGGCACCACCTTCAAAGATTCCCAAGTGGGATTTCATGGTTAAGCTTCAAAAACTACCCAAACTCTCACACATATAAAAAATAAAAATAATAAAATCCACATTCTACATTTAAACAGAAAAACTCTCATAGCACCTTACAGAACCAATTTATCACAGAGATTGATCAGATGACAGAGTCCATGAAATTGAAACAGCATTAATATTACCTTAAGTTTAGTGTTACCAGAGTTTTATAAACCTATTCAGTTCCTCGCTAAATTACAGATTTAGAGAATATTTAAACATTAACACTGCTGCTCAGGCTATGGCCATCTCATTACTACCATTCTCAATTATTCCATTCACAATATTCAGATTTTGCATTTAAACATCTTTTTTTTTGCTCTTATTAGAATACTTGATATACATTATACACCAGAAAATTTACAAAGTCTAAATAAAAGCTCCAGTTTTCACACCTGTTAGAGATGTACTTGCACAGGACTTTCAAAGCAAACATGTCTTTAAATTGTATTGCATCCATCCACCTTCTGTCACTGAGAGGAACAATTCAACATAGCAAAAAAAGCCAAAACCACCACCACCACCCCACTCTAGCAAGCAAAACATCATTTACAAGACACCAAAATTACGTTAGGCAAATATCAGCACATGGATCCTGGGAGCTCAAACATGGATGGGTTCTGAGGGAAACAACGAAAAAACCCCAGCCTAAAATACAGTTGTTTCCAACCTTGTTGAAGGTTTGTAGATAAATCAGCCCCCAAGTCCTGGGTGCAAAGTGCAAGAACTTCCTGGGCAAGAACCAGTTTAACTTTCAGTAACTTCACCAAAGATCAACTGGTGTCTCTTCACCATCCAGGTCTGCTCTGATGAGAGCAGAAATGATGAGAGGAAGGGGCTAAACTGTCCCATGTATCTGTTCTGAGACAGACTTGGAAGGGGACAAAGCCCTTCTGGGAGGGCTCTGGTTCCAGAAACCCCACGCACCAGCCTAACCTTCCAATAGAATCATCCCTCAAATTGGGGAAGATTTGGAATGCTTAAGGGACATGTGATACTCCCTCATTTCAGGAACAAATGACCTTGCAAGCTTTCTCCATGCCTGAAGTTCAGGTACCCCTGGACATCAGCACATGATCCCAGCAAAGACCCTCCTCCCCCCCAGCCCTTTAACTGGCTCCCAGTGGTGGCAGCTGCCCCACAGACACCAGTGGGAGATGAACTGAGAAACAACACTGGGCTTGACCTTTTGTAAGGTGAAGTACAAGGGTGTGTGAACTTCTGCTGGACCATAAGGAGAAGCAGCCAGAAGATCCAGAAACACCATCTTTACCCTGATTTTTTCCCTAGAATTATTTTACAATCGAGGACTTTAACTATTTGAAGTGTTAAACAAACCCCACTGCCACAGTACATCCAATAATTTCACAGGGTGTGATGATACTGCTACAAAGATTCCAGTTAATACCCTCACACTATTCACCCAGTTTTCCCTAGAGACTGGCCTCGGCTCCTGCCTGATCTTCTGTGGGACCTACAGCGTCTCTCTCTCCCTGTCTGCCCTCATCCCTACCCTACATACACTACTGCAGCTGTCCTGGCAATCCCAGGAGGGAGGAAGGAAATAAGAAACTATTCTTGATGTTTGTTGTTTGTTCCCATTCAGCCCCCAGAACCTGAGAGGTCACCAGACAGCCTATCTTGAGGTCATGACTGAACAGGGAGAAGGTGAATATCCAAAACAGGCACACTGATAATGCTGCAGGAATCACTCTACTTCCATTCTCTTTTTCCCGGTTTATTTTATTTTCTGCAGAAAAGTGCACCTTTTCAGGCAGGTAGGACAGCAGCACCTTCTGTGACTTATCATGGGAATGCAGGACAGCACAGCTTGGCTTTCAAAGTGATGAGAACAGAATTCAGTCCTCAGCACAGACATTTACTCTTTCTGGCTTACAGCAGAAGTAAAACTGTAAATATGGACTTAATCCTTTATACCCTATCTTTTTAATGATTAGTTCAAAGTAGTTAACAAAACCTACACTGATAAAACTAAAAATAGCAGAACCAATGTGTTTTGTGTCCTTCAGATGTTGTATATGAGAACTATACCCACACCACACCTTTCTGTTACAAACAGCTATATCACAGTAAGAATACAACCCTGTAAAATAAATAAATGGTACTAGTACAAAGGTAGACTGAAGTTCCCAGGAGTGAAGGTCAGCAGAATGTGTAATGTCCAAGAAGATGCAGACATGCTTTAGTCTGCCAGTTGACATCTGGACTATTTAGAAAGGATTCCAAAGGTGTGTAATTCTGTGCTTCTTTAGCCAATGGAAAATGTGCTAATAGTTCACAAGCATCAGGTGAGCCTGAGTGTTTCAAGCTACAATGCCACTTTTTTTTACCAATGCCAGAGAAGTGGATGGTAGGTCCTGGATGTACTCAGTCACATGTGGCTCCTCCAGTGCTTCAGAACTACCAAGGACCTGCTCAAGTCAACAGGTCACAGCACTATCTGATGGACACTGTTCAATCGTGTGCACATTTTGATATAAGTCCAGGCTACTTAAATCCTACATAGGCAAATAACCTGTGACAGCTGTAGATGAACCCAATATAAAAAACCACCTCTCACCCTCTTTTGACCACAAAAACCCCCCCAGAATTTCTGTCCTGCCAAGTTTTGGTTTTCCATTACAAGATCAATGTGCTGCCACATAATTCAGCTGAAGTAACTCACTGTCATGACATAGGTCTTGGATCCAATGGCCAGGAGCACCCACAGGATGGTGGGGAAGGAGCAGGGTTGCAGCTCTTCGGGAGGCAGCTCACCCTCCTATTGACCCACCCACAACACAAACACACCCCAAAGCTTACAACACCTCCTGACAGGAATGGGAACGTGGCAGGTGTGTTTGGAAGCACTAACTGAAATATGTACTCTTTCCAGAGAGCAGAATGCCAACAACTGTGGAATTTTACTTTGGAACAGATGCCAGTTGCTCCAGTAAAACAGATAGGGTGTATCATGGAGCAGGGATTCCCTCAGACCATGATTCCAAAGTGCTCGGCAGTGAGGTCCATGAGCAGCTTGAGAAGTCACAGTCAGTGCTACTGTACACACCAGTCATCGTATTTTATACTGTGGTGGTTGTGGTCCTTTTCATCAGTAGCTCCAGTGTACCTACAATAAATGCTCTAAAACAAAACAAAAGGATGAGACAAGCACTGAACATCTACCTACCCTGCTTGAGATAGTAACAGGGAGTTTCACCACAGGCAGATTAGTACCAGAATAAAGCATTTAGTGGCTCTTCTCTTCAAACACTTTTACTCTTTAAAAGCACTTTTAACACACAGGTGAAGCTCCTTGGCTTGATGCTAGAAACTATTAAACTATTTAAAACAAGACATGAATTCCTATTTGCCTCATTTACTCCCACAGGTCCCTTGTTAGGACGTGAACAGGATCCTTACTGACTGGAGAGGTGGGCAAGAGACCAAGGTTCAGATGGAGCTGATGAGCCAGCTCATTCCCAGGGTGAAACCCAATGAATCCTCTGGCAGAAAACAGTGCATTCCTCGCAGGCTTAAGAAACAGTATTACTATGCCATGTTCACTACAGACAGCAGTAGAATCTCTCCCACCAGATGTCTACAGACACAAAATCCCTCCCCTGGGGAAATTCCCCATGCAGCTGAGCTAGACATTACAACACACAGCAGGACAGAACTGCCACATCATCCGCTCTTACAGACGAGCCCGACAGTTACAGGTACTTCACTTGTGAACATCTCAACACGGATGTCTCAGCAGTGCCATGCAGTTGTGGAAACCCAATTTAGCAGGATCTGCAGTGTAGGGCTGCTTAGCCTTCCATGAAGGATTTGCAGGCTGCACTCCTATCACAGTCCCTAACCAACACCCAGTGGTTGCACTTCACACCACCAGCATCTATGTTATGCAAGGGAAACTTTGGTTCTCTTTCATCTCTTTACACTATTTCTGTACAGCATTCAAGCCTATTCTGGTTCTTCTCTCTTTCCCTCTCCACCCAATCCTTCTTTGGAGCAGTAGCTTTTGAAAACCACTTCAAAAACTATCCTCCCACCACACCTGGTTTCTATTTTAACTATCTTAGTTGTGATAAGCTGTTTTGCTGGAGACACTACTTAAGTTTTTCCAATTTTTAAATACCAGAAAAAAAGGTGCTATTCCTTTCCTCTGTATAGTTTTAAATAAATCACAGTACTTTAAAGAACTTTAATTTCTGACTCTAGTTAATATTAAAAGTTTTAGATGCTCTGTAGATAAATCACAGGCTGTTACATCTAAGAGCCCATTTCATAATCACTCTGGTAAAGCTGGTTTTTTGGTAGTTTTTAAAAATATTTTTAAAAAGCATCATGGCTACTATTACAGGACACTACAAAGACTTCTATTAAATATATCTTGTAGCCATGCAAGTTGTTTGTTAGAGAAGTTTTCCATACAGAACTAAGATTCTGGTGTAAGGTTGTTCTTACAGTGTTATCTCCAGTGTCTAATATAATCTCCACGTTTCCCTGTGTTCTTTCATCTACATTAATCTACTTTTTTCTTCCCCCAGGATGAAATTCCTCCAGGCAGTGTGTGAGGAGCTGATGGCTGTGTCATGTCCGGCTTGCACAGAACTTTCCTCAGTGGGAGCACAGGTCCAAGGGAGCAAGACGTCAGGAACCCAGCACTTGAGAAGATGCCCACCATGGAGGCAGCCCAAGCACTTGTGGGTTTTATGACTCCTTTTCAGACTTGTCACTAAAATAGAGAGCTTTAGGGAAAAAACAAAACCAAAACCCCACAACTAACTTTCAGTCTTACACACAGTACATGAGTTTGTGTAGCACCAACAGTAAGAAAGCTGGTAATCATTTTTCTGTAACAATAAAAATAAATCTGTAAAATTCCACAATACGAATGTAACCTAAGAAGCAGAGGACAGCTATTTATGATCCACCTGTTCAAAAGTGGATCATTTACTACACTTTGAAGGATTTTTGTCCTTAGAGAGACGAAAAGTCATACTAATGCAGCACGGTTGTTATAAACCCAAGAAATACCTGTTAGAAAGTATTTACACAGCCTGTGTAGGGCCAGACAGAGCTGAGCAGTTATGTACTGTGAGAAGAGCTCTTCTCTACAGAGGCACCAGCAGTGGCCTTTGCAGCAGCTGAACCAGCTGACAGGAACGCAGGTGTGCAAAGCCCAGCACAGGCAGTCACCTAGTTGGGAACTGCCCTGCCAGCATTTTGGGTGTCACATACAGCTTGGCCCGTGAAGTCCCACTCGGTCCTGTGGCTCCTCTGGCTCAGATGCAGGTCCCTGTGCTGTGGCTCCAGCGCTGCAGGTGTCCGGTCCATGTACACGGAAGGTGAGGGCAGCCCGCCCTGGCACAGAGCACAGCACAGCAGCACAGGCTCCTGGCCTACTCAGGATTAAATACCTCACTCCCCTTTGCCAGTATCTGAGAATTTAAGAACTGCACTTTTCCCCTCTGCAAAACTGTTGAAGCAGAGGATGGGCAGGATTTCTCAATCTCAGAAATGGTGCAATTCAACAGCTTCCCTTTGCCACTGAGCCTGTGTCCCAAGTGGACTTGTCCGACGCAGCTGCAGCCCTTCCCACATGACTTGTCAGAAATAACCTGAACAGAGCAAAATTTAACCAAACCCCTCCACCTCGATGCAAAGGCCGACACCAAACTTTAATCCACGAGTTCTGAGGTGAAACTTTTTGATGTATTACCCAGCTTAAAAAACTGAACAAAAGACACAGGTGAGGTGGTGCTTTAGCTGTCAGTCCTAAAGCACTCCACAACAGGAGGCTACTTACCAGTTCCAAGCCGTCCCTCGAGAGCAGCTGTGCCCAGTCCCAGTGCTGGGGCCACCCCTGAAGCCCCCTCTGGTGGCACCGAGCACCGGTGCCCGCGGCTCTGCAGGTGAGGGGCTCTGGAACCCCTGCAGCTCTTCAACTGTTCTGACACCTGCATTTGCTGGACTTTTGGTAATTTCCCGCAAAGACAAGTTAGCCCTAGTTCTGATGGTATCGGTTTCAATGCTAGTTTTCCCTGTTAAGTGCCCACAGAACAGGTCTGCTTCCACTTTCAAGGCAGAATCAAAGTTTATTGAACACTAGTGTCTGAGCTGTGCTGCCTGCCCTGCTGCTGTTCCTCTCAAGCCTTTATCAGTCCTAATCTGCACTGCAATTACAATGCCTGTGTGCCAGGCCTTTACATTCAGGCACACAAAGGAATTAAACCCATCTTTAAAGTTAATTTAGGAGACTCAGACAAGGTCCTGCCGTTTCTGTGGTGATTTGTTTTCGTTCAAGCCAACTTGCAGCTCTATGCTCATGCAAATCTACAGCTTTGACACAGCAGCTTTATTTTAATCTGCATGAGATTATAGTGATCTATGTCAGACAACTGCCTTTTCACTACTTCCCCCTCCTGAGTGAGGCACTGTCTGCTGCAGCTGCAAAAAGGACTTCTTTTTTTCCACACTGTTCATGGATTAGTTTCATCACTCCTTGCAGGGACAGGCCATCTTCGGGTTCCAAGTTCAACACAGACTGGACACAGCGAATCAGCAGCAAACTTGACTCAAAGTGCAAGTGACCACCTCCAAAAAAACCCCTTTTATTTGGGGACTAGTAAAGGACTTTTTCACTGGCTATGCAGTCAACTGAGCAAGTTCAAAGAACTGAAGTAAAATTAGTAAAAGAAAGCAAAACAGCAAGAGGGTGGTGAGTGTTTTTAATCAAACTTTCATCACTTTCAGTGTTGATGACAAGAGATAAACCACCCTCACATTCATAGTGCCTCTGTAAGTGATACCAGGTTTCTGTCCCCAACCCTTCCCCTCAGCAATGGTTCCTCACTGAGGCCAAGCACTCCTGATGGCAGGAGTGCTGGCCTGCAGTCTCCAAGTGCCTCGGGGGTTCTGGGTGCTTCAAAGGCAAAAAAGAAACATGCCAGGAGCAGTAACCAGCCTTCCTAACTTAAAAGGGCAAAAATCTTCATGTGGCTGACAGGCACAGGGCAGCTGTAACATACCTTGTAGAGCAGAGAAGGGGAGCTCCAGGAGTTCACAGGCAGGAGATGATAATGGCTCCCCAAGGATCCCACTGCTTTTAATTGGCTGGGTCCCAGGGGACAGTGGCTTCAGCAGCCACTATGGTCTGCCTCACTCCACAGGCAGGGCTCAGGTCCTGTGCCAGCCCTCAGGCCAGCACAGCCCTGCCAGTCTCACATCAGCCACTCCTGTACTATAACCCTTCCAAAGCCACAAGTTCTCCAACGTGAATTTCTCAGAAGTTCTGGCAGACTCATCTTGGGTATGCTGATCATCATTTGTTCTGTCAGCAGCCTTTATGAAAACTCCTCTAGTTACAAAGGTTTACGACAGGCCTACACACAGGGCAGCAACATGTCCCAGAAAACGGCCAGTAGCAAAATAAATAATACTTTTTATTTCCCTGGTACTACTCAATACTTAGTGCCTCTCAATATGGGTCTACATTGCAGATTATAGCATTAAGCAAAGACACCTTGGCTTTCTAGGAATTAATACAGATGCCAAAATTAGTTCAGTTATGAGAGTGTGGAACTTGGCACAGGATAGTTTTTCCTGGGAGAAGCACTCACAACCAAAGGCATCCAATTTACCTACAACCAGTCCTTGCAGAGAAATATATATATGGCTTAAGAAGCAAAGCTTAAGTAAAATATATTTTAACAGTTAAGCTAAACCAACAGCCATATAGCCACATCCACTGCACTCAACTCCCATCTTCAGCTAGTACAATTTTGCCCAAAGAGAAGTATTAAATTGGCACAGGCCTGTGTGCAGACAAGGCCTTGCTTTCAGCTCTTCTAGTGGTATTTACAGCTCCTACAACACATTCCAAGCTACAACTTCTGTCTTTAGTGCACTCTATTTTCCCTCTGCTGTCTTTATAGTGGAATGTTTTCTTTCTTTCCTGTCTTCATGCTCTTATTACAAAAAGACTCAAGTACACAAATTATGCACACTAGAATACTGGCACATTGATGTGCACAGCACATTTTGCCCTGGTGGGGTATCCCAGTATCACTGCGTTCCCTTTACAAAGTCTCCATATTTTGTTAGAGATGTATAGGAACTAACTAAGATCTTTAACTATACAAGCAAACACTATTCACTTTGTGAACAGTTTGAGCGCAGAAAAGTTCAGCTGCAGGAGAAATGAGAAACCTGAAAGGGAATAACAAAAGGAAATTTGTATCACCACAGTCAGGGCTCCTACATCCAGGAGGTGGCAGCGTTGTCTCTTTGGAAAGCAGGACTGGGACCACAAACTGTGGGTTTTTCTGAAGGAAATACTTCACACCTTCCAAGCCCCACTCGTTAACAACTTCTGTGAAATACTGGTACTAAATATTACCATAAGTCGCTATAAACTCACACTGTATCTGTCTGCAGTTACATAAACAGAAGTTGAAAGGTTTGGTGTGACAAGTGCTTTTTACTCTGAAGTTCTGCCACAATAATAGAAAACACAGTTAATGTTTTGAGTTTTTTATGTAATGAACCCTCCTCACTCTCCTGCTGCTTAGTTGCTTTTCTCAATAAAAGCAGTTAAGATGTTTTAGCACCTGAATTGAGTAAATTATCAGCTCATATATTTCTTTTAAGTCTAATAAGGTAAGTCAGGTGAACTCCAAAGCTTTGAAACACCGATGAATACTCAGTATACTTTGGTCTGGGTAGTTCAAAAACCAGAATACTACAAATGTTTGCCCCCTTCCTTTTGCACTCATGTTCTATTTTAAAACTGTGGATACATTTGCTGCTGACTTCTATTTGACAATTGACAGCAAAAATACAGGAAGAAGTCTCTTCCAAGTGTTCCTCTGTCGAACTGAAAACCCGAGTTCAGGTGCTTCAGACATACCCACTGATGCTGCTGACAAACACCTGCATTAGCAAACTTGATGTCTGGAGTGTTCCTCTACTCCCTCCCCACTGGGCAGCAGTGAATGGAACAGACAATCTGTTAATAAATGCAATACACAACATAGTATCTCTCAGCAGAGGCAAATAACTAGTGGACACAAACTGCTTTTATGGTTCCTTTGCGAAATAAAGTCTTTGTGTTACGCTGCTTTAAATTTGTGTAAAGTAAAATAATGCTTCTTATTCTAAGATGTCAGTCTGCAAACAAAACTGACACATTTCAGAAATCATGTGGGTGGTGCTTTCCCCACAAACACCTCAAAGATCTTCCCAGATAAACCAAAGTCTGGTTTGCTTTCTTATACCTCCTTTGATATGACCTAAATTTTGATCATTAACTTGAGCTCCCATTAAACTCAGGATTTCTATCGTAATATGGGTGTCTGAACAATGTTGATAAATCTCAACAGTCCACATGCTTATATCAATTTTGAAGCCAGGATGACTTTTGAAATTCAATATAAAAGCTGAGCACTGCATTTTAAATTAACACCATTTCCTAACAAAAGTAAAAGCAACTCTTCTGAAAGGGAATGTGACTCTCACCTAATTTCCTCTTATATGTGTAGTTCAAAAACTGCCTGCAACTTTAAACTTGCTTTGATAAGTGAATATTAAGTACTAGGTATTTTCCACTCTAGTTATTAAATGAATCAAAAGGATTATTTTCACTGGGCACATAAAGATGACAGACAGTATCATTAATCAGGCACAAGATTTTGGTATACAAAGTAATTTCCAAGTACAGTCCTGACTCATCCCCCCAAAAAGAAAATTAGGAAGTGAAGAAACAAACTAATGGAGTAGCAGAAGGTAAAAAAAACCCAAACAAAACAATGTTCTAACTGCAGCACTAGCACTAAATTTCTTTTTTTTTTTAAATAAATGCAGAACAGGTTGTCAGAAGAAAAGATTGGCCCTACCATTCAGTACATCTTTAAAAATGGCTTGATTTTCTTCTTGATACTACTTAAAACTCCTCTTTCATGCAATAACAAAATCTTCTATCTGACAAATACAGAGTAAACATATAAAGTAAATACATGTCTGAAATGATAAAATGACTGATGGAAATGGTATAATAGAGAGTATTTCTGCTAATCATGTTAAGTTTGCTTAATTCCTAAAAGTCCTTGTGAGGTTGCAAATAAGGATTTGATGATCATAGCTGGAAGCTCTGGGAGAACATGGGCAGCATTTTGAAATACTGCATTTGGAAGGATCCCATCCTTTGTCTCCTCTGGACCACAAGTCCTTCATAATCAGTGTTCAGAAATACTCATTTCTAAACAGGGAGTCAGTTTTAAGATATGTCTAAAACAGATTATGTCTTCAGTCCAATAAACATGTTTTCCTTCACATATTAGCTCAGATTTAAAGAATTCTCACTTTTAGACACCTGAAGTAAAGTGAGAAGACTAATGAACTTTCCTAATGCTGTGACTTCTAGGTTTTGAACAGTACAGAAAGATTTCTTACATAAAAACTGGTAGAATACTCTTGTAGATGGTGCACTGGCAGCTTCTCAGGAAGATCACAGTTCAAACCCTTTCACCAAGAAGCAGGACATTTTTTCACAAATAACAAACAGTTAACTGGGCATTTAGTAAAGGCACAGTCCTCAAAGATCTGTGCAACTTACCTTAACAAAAGCAATCTGAAGTTCTTCCTTGCATTTGATATGAGAGTTCTTCATCACACGAACTAGGTTGTTCTCTGTTTGTTACTAAAGTCTAGGATTTACATATATTTTGGAACCAATCTAACTATTTAGCTACAGAAATCCAGCTTTCTACTGGAATTGGTTAAATATCTAAAACCTCCAGTGTGGTAAAACTTCAAGAGCAACCTCACTTGAACACCCCCAGATCTTGGGGGGAAAAAACAAATCCTACAGCAAAAGGGCATTTTAAGTGAGATGCTTCTATGGACACCTGCAACTGTATTGAATAGGAAGTGTCATAAAAAAAATTGACATGTAAAATAAGCACTTAGAGTTTCATTTATGTCTTTCCCTCTTTAGTTATGTTTAAAACACTACCTTTTTGACAAAAAAGTTAGTTTCTTTAAAAGAATCTTAAAAGAATGCAAATTAATTAAAATATGTGCTTTAAGGGAGTTCATTATAAAAAAAACACAGGGCCTAAGAAACAAAATATAAAAATTATAACCATTTAAACGTTTGATGTGGGCAAATACCACTTATACTTGGTATGTCTACTATGCATTATGATAATGAACAGAAATTTAGGTTAGCTGGTATTCCCCAGTGTTTAAAAATGGTAACTAAAAATCATCTTAAATATTACTTATGAACTCAGTTACTTCACATATAAGTGTTCAATAACTAAGTTTACTTCTGAAAATAAGATGTAAACAGGCTGAAGTGTGGTTACAAAAGCTGTGAGAACTGAATTTCTGAATTCGTTAATCTTCAAGTGAGTAAACATGAGACACCAGGTCAAGTGGATTGTAACTGTGAAATGTCATCTGAAGTTCCATAACTGCATTATAAAACTACTTCGATGGGAGTCAATCAAATGTCATAAGCAGAAGGACTTGTTCAGGCTTCAAAGCATTATTTACTTACCTTCACATGAGTTACAAGGATGCTGTTCAAAACCTGAAAAAATATGCAAGGCAATATCTCTGCCCAACATCCATCTGAGAACTGTTCTTGTGTGTGTGGATAATGTGTGGAGTATGAACACGGGAAGGGAAAAAAGGAAAAAAAAAGATAAAGAGTTCTGGCTCCCCCCAACATAAAAGTAAAGAATGGTCCTCAAATTATTTCATGTAAGGAAGAAAAGCAGCAGGAATATACTTGACAGTTAAAAGCTGTTTGCAGAAGTGTCAAGTATCGTTGGATACCACGTTGGAGATTTCATTCTCAGCACCAGGCACTGAAAATGCAAGACCTGAGAGACAGGTGCCAAATCTAAATTACAAAAATACAATTCAAATTAGTACAGGCAATTGCTGATTCACACTGCACAACCTTCTTGTAAAACTTAACACAAATGTATCAATACTTACCTTCTAGATTAGAAACAGATACTGTCTTTATGGGAAAAATTTCAAGCTTAATCATGCAGTTTTCATCCAGAAATCAGCTGGGTAGATCAACAGGCTCTTAATTATACAACTGTCATATGATACAAATGAAAACTTCTAAAAGTGTCTCTCATTTGTGTGTAACTGTGTGAATCTTTGAAGGTGTAGAAAAGTAGTTTGGTGCCATAGTAAGAAAAAAACACCCCCAAATCCTAAAATCCCTAGTCTTGCAGAGCCAAGAATGGATGGGTATTCAAAGAAAATATGATTATTCAGGAATATCCCTATGCGATACATACATTTGAACAACAGTGCAGGTGAAATGGCAGCAGTCCTTTCAGGCTTTACAGCATTGTAATTATGATCACTGGCCCAGGACGGTGTCACAGGTTCTGCTGGTGGCTCTCTAGCAAGAGGTTGAGTGTTTGCCTCAGTCTTGGCTGTTGCCACAACAGTCTTCTTCATATTCACCTCTCTTTTCTCAGGGAATTGTCTCTTTTGGTTTGAAAGTGGTTTGATACTCGCCTGCACAATTAAAAGAAGTTTGATTACTAATAATCATCAAGTATATTGTATTTTACAAACAAGCAGTGATATAGTTACACACATGTACATCAATCTTTTATAGTAAACTCCTGTAGATAACTTGAAATGACATTATTTTACATTTAAATCTATAAAGCAAAGGTGATATACAGGGTAACTTAAGGAAAAGGGAATGGTAAAGAAGCCACCTCAAAAGAACAGTATTTATCAGAACATTGCAAGGGGATTGTTTGTTTCTCTGAAAAACTACGGCCCATTCCACAGTGGTTTCAAAAGTAAAAGCAGAAGGCTCTGTTTTCACCTCTGTTCTTCCCAAAGCACACATACAATGCAGTCACATTATTTCACAATTCACAGTAGTTCCAAATTACTGTCCAAAACTTAAATAAATTTTAAATTTTAAAAAGGCAAAATTAATTTGAATTAAATTAAAATAAAAAATATGCACTGCTTACACTTTTTTAAAGCTAAATTAATTTGGAATTACTTAATTTTTTTAAGCCAGTTGCCACTAGAAGATTCTTACAAGAAACCATCTCCATCTAGAGGCAATTATTAAGATTTTTTTTAAAAAGTGACAGGAAAGCATTTTATTGTCAGAAGAATTAAACAAAGCTGTTCCTGCAAAAAAGAAATCAAGAGAATAAGAACAACAAAACAACAGAAAGCTCCTCTTCAATGCAGGACTTGGCAATTTTATTTGACTCGAAGAGGAGAGCACAGAAATAAGCCACTTCAGCACAGCTGTTCTGCATCATGAACAAAAGCTTACCTGCTGCTGAGATTTTGGCACGCTGGGTTTTTCAGATTTTGGTTTGATCTTCTCTTTAGGTTTTGGCTTTGCATCTTTGCCAGAACTTAAAATCTTCATGGTGGCTGCAGCGTGTTTGAGGATGCAGTCGTTGCTGCAGTACACGGAGTCGGGCTGAGCCACGTTGAAACAGCCGGGGCCGATGCACTTGGACGCACCAGGAGCTTCCACGACCTGCAGGGTGGGATGGGGTGAGTTCAGCCTCCAAAGGGAAACTACAGGAATGTGCCTTTAGAACGTGGAGAAATGCTCAACACCACATGTGCAGACTGTCAGTCACCTGCACAACTGCCAGCATGAAAATGACTGTCACTCGTGACAGAACAGAAACAATGCACACAAAGGTAAGAATTTCGCTCTGTTCACATGTTTTTTTCAGAATGTGCTGCATTTTCAAGTGGTTGGTCTGCTAGCACTGAAATAAAGGAGGCTGGCTTTCTGAATTTTCAAATCCCATATGTACAAATGCTTTTTTTCTGATCCTCTACATCATGTGAAACATCACCTTAATAATGCACAACTGGTTTCTCCAGGGCAAGGTGTCTAAACCACATTTGACTTCCATATCCCCAATCAGCTGCTGTCCTCAGCCATACACACGTGCAAGAGGAAGCACTCAGCTGTTCAGGTGTACAGATTATTTTTGCTCTAGAGATCTACCAATTTTAAATGTACAGGCCTCCACCTCACATAAAAACAACTATTCCATCAGACAACCTTCCCACAGCCTCCTACTTCTTATAAATTTAGAAGTTTGCATGTGCAATCTGCATTTTCCTCTACTTCAAAATTACTCTCCATTTATATCGAAGTGTTACAGACAAAGCACTTTCTCTTCAAATATTAAAATACAGAAAATAGCACATTCCTTTAAAACAGAGTACATGTGGTCAAAGTCTAAAATACTTGAAAGCTCTTTAAGCTCCAACATATCACTTCTGGATATTATGCTTTTAATCTCTCCTCTGGATTATCCTAAAAATGATATAACCAACCTAACACTCAACTACTGTAGTTCCAGACAGTGTCTCCCCATCAATTTTGATACTTTTGATAATTACAAATTAAGTTTTTCAGGAATATTTCCAGCTAAATAAATATTTGCATACTGTGTCTGACTCTTGCCCAATCAAAAGTCAGTAAGACAGCATTATCTGCTGCAGTATGATAAAACCTGGACTTGAGAAATTTCCCACAAAAATTATACTTAAGCTTTAGAATACTTTTCCATCATAGGAAATGCTGGAAAAGGTGCTATAGGACAGTAACAAAAAGGAGTCTCTCAATGTGCTTGGAATTCTGGTGTAAAAGAACAGAGAAACTGAGTAATGAGACTGTTCAGTGTCTGTGATTCCACAGGAAATAGCAATGATCTTTATGCCTGGAATGGGCAGAGAATTCTGCAGTGATGCTACTTCATACTTTATAGAGGCATCTTAACTGAGGTATAAGGAACAAAGGGGTCTAAAACACACACAGATGTGACTGCTCACTTCTCTCAGAACATGGTACCACCTGCAAAACACAAGTAGAGCAGTTCCATTCCACTGTCAAAGGCCAAAAGAATACCTAAAATAAACAGTTCTTCTACAAGAGGCAGGGAGTTAACAGTAATTATGGTTTTCTTTCACTAAAGGAAAGATGGCAAATACATCCAAGTATCTTGTCAGCATGCAAATATCAGAGAGCACCTGGTGATACCCAACAGCAGAGCCAACAGCACTGGACTCTCAAAAATATTTTTTGTGTACAAAGAAGTACGAATGTATTTGAAAACATTTTTGAGAATACTGTTTTCTACACATTTATCTTAAAATACTAAATATTTCTATATTAAGCTCAAATCATTCTGATTTGTACATTAATTTCACTGTGCTGCTATGGACAGCCCTGATATTTAATATGATTAGAAGTTGGGGGATGCTCCATAAACATTTGATAGAAAATGTACAACGGAAAAATTTCTTCAAAGAGATGCTTATACTCAAATTTATAATATTTACTCAAGGAATGATTCCAAAGTTTAAAGATTAGACATGAAAGAATAAATTCACACCAAAAAAAATATAAATTGCTGTAGCATTCTAACAGCAAATACACTAAACATGTTTTCCCAGACGTAGTCAGAAGAAAAAGGAAATGTTCAAGATGTTGGCATTACTACAGTAGCTTAGGCAGGAGAAAGACAACCACTGCAGTATTAAGTTTTTAATTCACATACACGAAGCTCCAGAAGCTTCTATGCCTTTCCAACTGGGCATGAAACTTATTATTCCAAAATTTAAACCTTTTTGATTTTTCAATACTTCAAAATACAAATTTTTTAGGTTAAAAAAGGCAGTATAAAAGAAATCTCTATTTGCTAATAACTTAAAGCAGCATCAGGACAAAAATCAGAACTTCAAAGTGTAATTGGAAGTACACCTGGAATTAACTAGTTTTACTAGCATTGAAAATGCCTAAGTTTTACTAGCATTGAAAATGTCCAAAATTGCTTGAGATTATTTCAAAGATAGTATAAACCAGTTGAGAAATCTAGTATTTTTATTAAAATAATACCTCATTATTTGACTCCCAAAACAGTACTTAGAACTGGCAGAATAGCACAAAGTATTTTCTTATAACTACATGAAACTTTTAAATCTCTCACTTGAAATTAACGGTTTTAATTCCTGTACTAATAGAACTACAGATAAACTTCTGCTAAAATGCACTATTTAGTGGACTCTTCAGCTTCAAAAAAAAACAAGTCAGATTTATAGCTGTACAAGTAAGTCATTGTCTCAATGTACTCAGTAAAACATGAAAAATAAGAAACAATTAAAATACTTACAGGTTGAAATATCTTTAGTTTTTTCTTGCCACTTGGATTTGCAGCTTTTTCAATCCTACCCTTGATCCCTTGGTCCTCAACTGATTTTTGTTCAATTGTTCCTATGCTTGTGAATTCTGTGCCATCCACATTTCCTTGCTCCGCTTTAACTTCCTGACGATCTAGTTCTGACATAGGCTCATCCTGTCCCTGGAGAATGGTGCAGTTTGGACAGATATAGTCCTCACCATTCCTTTCCAACAATCGCCCTCGAGCCTCAGAAATACCCACGCAGTCACCATGAAACCATTCCTCACATCTATCACAACAAATCATAAACCTGAAAAAAAAAACCCACCAAGGAACAGTAAAACACTGTTAAACGAAAAGACAATTTACAATGAACAGATATTTCAAGCAGCAAAATGTAAGAATCCCAATAAAGCACCAGTGCACAGTTCTGCCTCACTGGGCATTTCTGCGTTTATCCCCTTTTAAGGATTTGTTATAAGCTCCCTCCCAAACTTCAACAAATCCAACAGCTCATTTACATATATTCAAAAAGTAAGCATCAGCATTTGGTTTACTTTTCAAAAGTATTTTCAGAACAATTTCAACTCCTTGCACTGTGTGTCCAGTTGAACCCTTTGCCTACCTGTTGTTATGAGGCTGACGACAAATACAGTACAGTGTGTTTGGGTCATAAATCTCAGATTCTAGTTTGCTCTTGGGCTGTTCTTCAGGCTCTTCATCTGTGGCCCCCTTGGCACCAAGGGCTGGCTTTTCCTCCTTCTGATCCTGAAGATCTTCAGCATCTTCCTCAGACACGACGACCTGACTTGCAATCTCAGTGCTGTCTGCAGTCTCAGGCTCCTGTTTGACAGACACATCAGGCTCAGCCTGTTTTTCAGCTGGGACATCACCTGTTTTGGTAGGATCTTGTTCTGAATTCCTTTTCCTCACGTGGTTCTGTACATCCTTCGATGCCAGCTGAGCAGGTTTCTGTTCAACACGTTTCTTTCTTAGTCGATTCTGCAGTTCCTTCAGTGTTAACCCATCGCTATCACTATCAGAGGTATCATCTTCCTCTTCCTCCTCTTCCTCCTCCTCCTCTTCTTCTTCCTCCTTTGCACGTCTGCTTTTAGGGCTTTTCTGATCCTTACAACTCCTCGTGCAAATCCTCCGAGTGACAGGTTTTGTATCTGGAGTGCTCTCAACACTGTCTTCAGAAGCAGTTTCAGCATCCGTAGCTGGACCAGATGCTGCTTCACTCGAATCTTCCAGAGTAGTGGGAACACTCCTCCTCCCTCTGCGCCTCACTGTTGTAAGGAACTCCTCCACTCTCTCAGTTCGCTTTGGCTGCCGTCCACTCCGCCTGAGGTTTAAGCCTTGTTGCTGCTGTGGTGGCTGCTGGTCACTGGAGTCCACATCAGCATCTCCTACACCCTCTCGCTTGGCAATGGTGGTCCTTCGAAAGCCCCACGTTTTCCTGAACTCTTTACTTGTAGGCTTGATAGACTTCTGTTCCTCTTCGTTGCTTTGCTCACCTTTATCATCCAAAACTGATGCTACAAACAAGGGAAGAGTTACTAAACCAGTGGTGAAGGAAGATGCTTTTCCTTAAAACATTTTTACAACATGTTATTTTCTTTGTGATATATATTTCCACCTCATATTATGACCCTCAAAACAGATGTTTTCTCATGAACGTAATACAACAGCAGTAGCAATGAAATACTTCATTGTGCCAACGTAATCCAGCTGCTACAAACTCATACTATTTAAAAAGATATGTATACACACATACACAATGGATAAATAAACATATTTTCTGCACAACTGAAAAGGAAGAACTCTTACCAGGAGAACTATTTTCCATGTTGTCAGTATTGGGTTCAGACTCTAATGGCTCTGTGTTTACAGTTTGTTCCATAGTATGGGCAACACTGTCCCCACTCTGAAACACTGAAGAGAAACGTAAGGTTCAAAACTCTTATTCAAAAATATTCATAGCCTAAGTAATTATTAAACATTCTGATGTAATCTTATGATTTACTGCAACAAACACTAAACTTGTATTTCAAGCCACTAACATTCCTTCAAGGTACTAAGTTAAAGATGTGGGTTTGGATACTGCACTGACATTTTTTTGAGTAGCCTTAGGATTTCTGGTATTTCCCCAAAAAATAATCCTTCATGGTATGAACCTACTCCCTGGAGTTTGTAAGGGTTCCTGACATGGACACAGGAACCCTGAATGCACCAGTGTCAAGGACCATGGAGCAGAACAAGGAGTCATCCACACAGACAGTACACACACAGTCACCTTTCCAAAGGGTGAGGATGGTATTTGATATCAGTAACATTCTCTGGTAGAATGGACCAATTATCAGCAGCAGATCAGAAACAAGACAGAACCAACAACCAGTTTTAAGAAACTCAAAAAGTACTGCTGTTTAGATAATATAGAGAATCCCAAAGAATAATAAGGTTTTGGATTTTAAACAAAATGTAAATACCCTAGAGTCTTCCTCATTAAAACAGACCAGATCTATATCTTGTCTATTAAATAGTTTAACTGCTATTTTTAGGTTGTTTCAGAAACACTGGTTCCCTCCTGAAAAGTCACTAACTATAATTTTTTTTAAAACAGGACTAAAATGATATTCATATCAGAAAAGCTGTCATAGCAGTATGGGAATATATCAAAGCAGCCAGAGTTACATCTTTGTTTACCCTGAAAGATGAAGTTAAAAGCTACAAGCAGAGGTAATCTAAATTCTGAGATTTTACATTCCAGATAAAATGTAGAGAACTAAGAAGGCTCAATGTCCCCTCTGTGCTTTACCTGACACAGCATTAGAGGTTCGAAGGGTTTTTCCGTGAAGAGCAGAGCCAGAGGAGGGCAGCACAGGATCAGAGTCATTCAGCATCATCCACCCAGCACATGCTGAATTTCCTGACTCAGAAGTGCCAGACTGAATCTCCGAGCCGTCAGCGGATCCAAATGCTATCAATCCTCTTTTCCTTACTGGCTCCTGGAAAAATGAGATACAAAATAAGGCACTGATATATTTATTAACCTTACTATTGGTTACATACATTTGGAATTGTTTTGCCTCTACTACATTACAATATAAAGCAAATTCCATTATTTTGTCTTCTTGACAGTTTTGTACTTTCAGGAAAACACTGGAACTGGAAAGAAAAGTCAAAATAAAGCAATACCACCTCCACACTTACCAACAGCTGAGATCTTTAAAAGAAATAAAAAATAGGATTGCACTGTCATGAATTTGCTTAGATCCCAGCAAGCTTTCCAGAACAGCAACAAACTGTAATCAAGAATCTATTCCATGTACAATATTTAAAAGCATTCTAAGAGCGGATTTTACTAAGCTCCTATTGTGCAATGAAAATACAGAAATGCTTTTAAACTCCATCAGCACAGCCCATGTTACAGTAGGGCAGATTTACTGGTTTATGTGAAATTTCATCACAGAAAACACTACAGCTTTGAGCACATGAGCTTGAACACCACTAGGAAATGCCTGCATTAACCCTAATTAGTCGACCAGACTACAACAAGACTGGAAAAGAATCCGGGAAGAAAAGGAAGAGCAGCTGAACAGGATGAACTGGACTATAAAATAAATTAGTGAAGGCAAAAGAATAAAACTGAACACAGACCCTGTGTGTCAGCATTCTGCAACTAAAGATGCAGGAGAACTGCCACAGCAGGTGTAAGACATAACTAAAACATTAATAACTTTTTCAAAGGAGTAAAAGCTGTTTATTAACACTCCAGGTGGGGAAAACCTATTTAAAGACAGATTAGATAATCCATGCTAATACAGTGTCTTACTTTGCTTTTTAATGACTACCTTTTTTTTCCAAATCTCTCAAGCCCTCAACCCTTAAAGCATCTTTGCTCTTTAAAACCACTTTTTACTCCCTAAGCAATGACTGTCTCTAGGTGTTTTCCAATGCCATGTCACTGCCCCAAAAATAAGGAAAGGGGAAAAGATAAGCACCTCCTCAAATCTTATTTTCATCAGTGGATCACTATTATTTCATGAACAATAAATCTCTGGATTTGTATGACTGTGGCAAAGTAGAATTAGGAAAAACAAAAAGAGTGTAGAGCTAGATCAACATCAGTAGTTCTTTCTCCTGTACCTTTTCTATAGGGGATTACATATACTGGGTACATTCTTCCCCTCAGCCAACGACTCCCACTTCACAATCCACAATAGGAGGAAAAAAAAAACCACAATAACAAAAAACACAATAAAACAAACTAATTATAAAGACCCTGGTGCTGTATCTCACAGCATTGAATACCTGCTCTAATATGTATTTTGCTCCATTGTCTGAATCAGGGATTATATCCAGGGAGTCCGTGACTGAGTTTAAAGTTCCTTCTTCCACGGTGCAGTTCTGCAATAACCTTTCAATTTCCCTGTTCAGAATCTCCAACTGATCACACATCATGCAATTTTTAAGTGATATGCCTAAAGGAAGAGGGAAAGTCAGCTAATCACTTCTTGTTTAGCTCTGCATTAAACTATGAAACGACATGTGCCTCCAGATCACACCAAGTGCACTAAAGAAGTGTCTGAAGGACTGTTCAAGTTCCTGTACCTGGGCATTCAAGGGCCCGTGTGCAACACACTCTTGAAATGAGGTTTGACTCACCGAGCTGTGTCACCACAACATTCCAAACCCAGAACCAGCATCGGCTCTCAGGAGACACGGCTGGGTGAGCACAGTGTCCATAGTACAGCATTAGTCACTCCCCACCCAGTGGCTGCACAGTGCACAGCTCGCATTGAGCATAAAACACCAGTAACATCAATAGTAGTGGAGAATTAAGAGATTCTATACCAGAATCATTCTTCTTTTTGCTTTAGATGTTATCTAATTGCTATTACCTGTATTACCTCCACTACCTAGAGGAAAAAACATTTAGAGAACTGCAATTTTAAAATCATTTCAAAATTGAGACATAAACACACAATAAACTTAAAACACTAAAATTATACCTCTACATTTCCTGTAAAATGCTTGGTTGTTTCTTTTTTAGTACCTTGATTTTTGAGTCTCCTACACAGTCCAAATTATTTTTCATGAAAAACAGAGGCAGCTTCCAACTTACTTTATATGAACCTGCTCTTGCAGAATTGAATCTAAATACTTATATTTAAAATATTTAAGTTTTATAAATAAATACAAAATGTTAAAATATTTAAGTGCCTAAAGGAAGCTGAAAAATCAAATATTGGCAAAACGTAAAAGTACGATGCCTTAACTCACAATTATACTTTGCGCTTCTAAGAAAACATTCTACAAACTGCCTAAAAAATATTTACAACAGGATACAGCAATTTTGGAAGTCTTCAAATACCTGTTTTGCTTCCAAATCCAGCAGGACTTTTTGTTCATTTTGTTCTGTTTGTTCTCAAGTTCACTATTGAATTGACAGACATTTCTATTTTTTGAAGCAGCAAACTGGTAATCTTGTTTTAAAAGAACGGAACATCCATGATAACTTTACTTATTCCTCCTAATACAATATATTAAATCACATTTCTCAAACGAAGTTCTAGCAGCAAACTGAGAATTATAGTATTTCCCCCAGCACACAATTCCCATCAGCATCATCCTGTCTTTCTGCCACATTTCCTTTAGAAAGGATAATTTGTAACTCTGAAAAAACTGAGTTAAGTATCCCTATAAATGATGGGACAGAAAGGCAAACTAATGTTAATAAATACACATTTTTCTGCTTATTCAAAAGGCCATCTGGTTTTTGCTGAGGTTCACAGCTTCTGGGAGAAGCAGTCTCCAGTGTGAAAATACCTAAGTTTTTCAACTATAAATGAATATAGAAACGCAAACCAAGAGTTGCTGTAGTAGCAGGAGCACTCCAGTGACACACAACAGACACTTATGTGAAAGTGGAGCACAAAGCCGATGCACGGTATCTTAAGATGGAATATTTAGTCAAGAAAACATTTATTTAGTTTTTTCCTACCCACTGGTTTCCAGTTTTCTCAAAACAAGTTAGGCACTCGATTTCATTCTGGACCTAAATCCCAAAAGCAATGGAAGCACAGAAACACTGAACCCTAGAAAAATCACAGAACCATCACAAGCCTTTAATTTCAATTTGGTCAACTGTTCTCAAGCAGAAACAAACCCGAAAGCACAGGGCTGCCAGAGCCAGAGCAGAGAGTCCAGCACTGACATTCAGTATCCTTGGGGATTCTCCAACTGCTGTAAACATGTGTGGGGTTAAGTACACGTGGACTGAAGAAATTTCTGTGCAGTCAGCAGCCAATTTAACACGAGACAGAAAAGATACTCCCAATTTCAAACCCTGCTGCGGCAGAATACATATTAAAAATCTATTGTCCAACAGGCCTTCATCACACAAACAAAGGAACCCCGCTTGTAGTCTCACTCTGCTTTCCAGTAAATATATTCTCCTTCTCACATTCACACAAAACCTCACACAAAGCACACTGTTATCTGCAGCCTTCCATTGTAAACCAACACTTTATAAATCCCAGGCAAAAAAGGAGAGATTATCTCTGCCATTAACACAGAGCTGAGGTGTGAATGGCAGGACCTGCAGCGAAAACACCTGGATCTGCTGCTGCCGACTCCAGTAAACCCTTTTTAAGATGCCCCGATATAAAATCGTAATCTGGTGATGACAGAGCAAAGTTTTTAGAGAACATCAACATTTCCCCACCTTTTTTTATGTTTGTATTTTAGATAAAGGCCACATCAATAAATCACTAACAATCAGACATTCAGATCAGGATCTCCACTTCTGGGTTTCGGTCTCATTTCCCTGAAGCAGAAATTAAAGCTCAGTGGCTCCTTTGACTGCATAATACATTGTATTTTTCTAGAACTTACCATTTTAACAGCATTAACAATTCCCTACATCAGCTAACTAGGAAGACTTCGCTCTAAAAAATTATCTTGAAAGACAGCTTAGTAATAAAAAATGTTTAATATGTTTATTTTAATTTCTCCTTTATCTGAGAACTCACATACAAAAAAAAGTCTGTCAGTATTCAGGGTAAATTCTTCAGTTTCAGCTTACTGGGGAATTTATTTAGTTTACTGAGGAATGTGTATGAAAGAGTAGCAATCTCTATCCCCTCATTGTCAATTCTCGTTGTCACAGCCAGATAACAAAATATGCTACACCTTATTCCCTGATCTTGGATGTCAGGACTCTTCAATACTCAGCTGATTTGCTAAAATCTGCACCAACTCTGGTACCTCATTAGAGATTATACCAGCCCCTTGCACAAATACTTTCGTCCAAATAATTAATATCTGGCATCTGTCAGTGTTCTTATTCCCTAGTCACACTAAGAACTCTACAGAAACATGTTTTTGATTTTGAAAGATCTTTCATACTGAAGCTCCATCCTGTTTAAGATACACTATGGAAATTCAATGGCCAGGGCAGAAAACCAGCCACAATGGACAATAAAAAGTTCTGAACATGAGCATTAGTGAGAAGACAGAAGCCTTTGCATCTTCAAAGAAATTTTAGGCATGAATGTCTTGTACAGACCAGGTTTTCAAAGCAGGTGTCATTTATCAGTGATCAGTTTCATCTCCATGTCCTGACACAAATCTAGCCCATCCCAGTATTTAACATCCTAGCTTCAATTAGCATGTCTTGTACCTGGCCTTTAGTTATATTTTTCAATGTGTTTATTCAGAATTAGAAGCCTTGATATACAAGGTATCTGGCTGGAACCAAAATATCCACGATAGGTTCCCAAAAGAAACTAAAGGATGTTATGAACAGGGCAGAAAGTATCCCTTCCTGAACGATATAACAGCAATTCCAACCACAATTTACACTGTCTGTTCACTTTATTCCCTGGATAAGAGGCTCTGGGCTTGGTCTATGATTGGCTTCTTTCAGTGTTAAAAAATTCCTAATAGGAAAATACAGTAATATCACATAAAAATAGTTGTCTGAGAACTCATATAAGAACATAATTTCTGATGCAAATAAAAGAAATGTTGGCATGGCTTAGTTGAAACATTCCCACTCAGAAGACTGATCCCATTGAAAATTACTTTGCATCCCTATTTGTCAAAGATGACAGCTGGGAAACCTGCACTTTCTGCTAAGCAACAATAAAGTTAATCCCTTGAATCAACAAGCACTACAAAAGCAGCCCAAAGGATGCCAGTAGGACAACACCTACTTCGTAAATGAACGAGCAGTTGCAGTGAGACCATGGACAAAAGGTGCAATGCACTGACCCCAAAGAACAGCCCTGCACTGGAGACAGCCCGTGCACACAGGGCTGGGGGCAGCTCTCCCATCTGCTCAGCCATGAAAGATCCAAGAACAGCCTACTCTACTTGTACGGAAAGCAAAAGAAAATCTGACAATCCAGTTCAACCACTGGATGGTCTTTTACTTTCATATAAAATGTATCCACTTTCTGATTTAAGTATCTTATGAAAGAAGGGAAACGCCTTCCAAACAGCAGTTAAATGGGAACCTTGTGACAAGAGAGGCAATGAGAGAGAAGAGCCAGAGAGGTCAAAGTGCTAAAGCTTAAGTCTGGTAATAGGGAGACAAGAAAATCGTTGTGTTCCCGAACTTCTCCCTGCCCTCCCAGTAATTTACTAGCTCGCTACTGCTATAGAGAAGTTGCAGTTCAAGGTCAAAAGTCCAGGCAGCCCTGGTAAATACAGAAATTTTATGCCAGAAATTTATATTTGAAAGATTATTTTAAAAATAAGATTTGCATAAAATCAAAGTATTTCAATGTTGATAGTTAGACCTAGGAGAATAAAAACAAAGAGAAGTAACATTTCAAAACCTGTAACAATTACCTAAAAGTGCTTTGCTGGCTATCATTAAACAAACACTAAATTAATTTTAAGATTACAAACAAAGCTATCACTTATCTACCCACAATACTAATAACTTACAAGTGGCGGTATATTCCTTCCTATTCTAAAGTCAACATATTATTCCCATTAAAAAATTGTAACAAACTTTTAAACTTGCAAGATGTAGACTGAGCACTCAGTAATACAGTAATCCTGAGGAATCTCAGAAATAACCCAGCCTAATTTAAGAATTAATTTTACATCCTGCAAGAAGCAGTAACAATTCTAAGCAAACATGAACAGTGCTATATAGACAAATTAAGACAAAGTATCACCAACACCTAGTTTTAAGGTAGCTTTTAGTATCAGAACAGTATTTCAACCTCTGATGCACAGACACAACACCATTAATTTGACAGGGATGGCACCACGGATATCCAGAGTCCAGTCCCACTCCACACCTGACATCAACCCAGACCTGCTGCTCCTGCCCTCACCTCCCCACCTCCCTCTACAGAGACAGATTCTAGTCCTTGTAAAGTCTCCTTTTTCAGTGTTGGGGAGTATCTCATCTAAGTCCCTGCCAAAAGTAATGGAAAAGAACCAAATGGATTAGCTTGGGAGATGAGGCTGCCTCAGGACAGAAATGGCTGAACCAGAGGATAAAGGAGTGGAAAGCCATGGTGTGATGTACCACAGCATGGGAGGGAACAGCTCCCCAGGAACACCTGAGCACACAAAGGGGATCAGATCTCCAGAGGTCAGTGAGAAAAAAATTCAGACACTTCTACATCTCTGTTGAGATCCTCAATCTGACACTTTTTTCAAGAAATCTGTGAAGGTACTATAAGACCTTGAGGTGTCATGATGTGGCACCCCAGTAGTCCCACCACTACCACCTCTCTACAAGTGGGAAACTCAGACCATTTCAGTGTAGCTTTATAATCTGCAGACCTTCTGCCTTTGAATTCAGCTTTCTTTGCATTTGGTGTTGAAAAATTACTTCAAATGTTCAGGGTATGGTGAGAAACACTGGTCCTGTCCTGCTACAGGAGTGCCCATTAAATGCACATTTACATGACATCAGGTACTACCAACATACAGTGCTGACGCCAATTAACTAATGAGATTTAAAATGTGTACATTAACCCCTTCTTTTTTTCAAATTGCCTAAGATGCAAAAACTATTTTCGATTTTCCTCCACATTTTTCTGTCATGAAAATTTTAAGATCAATATTCTCAAGTCAAAAATAGTGAAGAAATATTCCAGATTAACAAAAAACTTCATAGCAAACCAACCTGTTTACTTTTTAATAATTCAGCAAATGGATGAATTCCAACAGCTTTCCTTCAAAACAACTGACACATTCACTTGGTCTCTGCACTTGTAATAATAAAGAAATTAACCTTTCCAAATTAAGATATCTTTAGTCACACATTATTATAAACTCTCTCTGCTGCATGTCTGAACCTAAAACACACACCATCACACTTTCCATGGTCACTGCCAGGCTGCTCACTTACCTTAGAGAAGCCTCCTAAGAAGGCCAGTGCCTCAGGATGGAAACCTGTGCACACACAGGACAGGGATCCTGCACGTTTGCAGTGAATGTGGGACCTCCTGGAAGTGGTGAATTAAATGTGTGTGCACAGCAGCAGATTTTCACATCACCAGCACACACAGACCAGGCACAGGAGCAGTTACAGAGCAAAGACAAGGAGCGACTCCACAGTATGACATGGCTGCTCCAAGCAAAAACACAGGAGCAGCTCCCTAGTTTATGCAAAACAAAACACACACACACTCTGAAGTTTATTTTGATGTTTTTCAGACTAAAAAAAATCTTCCCAAGCAAAACACCTTTTAAAAAAAATCTGTTATTTCAGATTGCAGCACACAGGACCAGAAGAGTCAGAAAAAAAAACAAGGAAAAAAGGGATGGACCAGCTGGGTGGGTCAAGCAGCAGAATAAGAACAGCACCAGGTATCACAGCTGTATTTTATTCTGGGTAAGTATCAAAAAGTGCTTCTTTGAACCAGACTGAAGTTTTAACAGTCAAATTCAGCTCATAGAAATATTCAAGGCACTTTCACAGAAATGCCTACGAGAAATCTGGCAAACATGTTGATTAATAACAGATCATATCTGTACTACAGATGTTCACTGTCACAGCTGACCAAACCAGGAGAGTTAAGGGCTACAACCCCTAAGCAACAGAGCTGTGCAGCCTAAGTGCCTCATGCTGCTGTAATTACACCTGTAAAACTGTACTTTCACCCGTGTGTGTTTGCAGGGTGGGGCAGGGGAGCACCACCCCAGTGCAGTGGTTTTATCAGTGCAGCTCCTGCACACACTGGTGCAAACCCCTCCAGGGGGGGAAAAGAGACACCGAGACTCACTCAAATTCCTCGAACAAAAAAGTAACATTAGCAAACAGATTCTAAGGTTTGTGTGTAGGCAGGAAAGGTTTTGCCAGCACAGCTGTGTGTCAGTAGCTGTGGAGAGAACTGTGACAACTCACTGATGGAACTTCAGTAACTCTTAATACAAGGCACTGTCACATCCTCCAACCTGCAGGCCCATAATTGTGTTTGAGAAACAAAATTCGTACTGATTGTAGTGTTTTCTGCATTGGTGAAAACATTAGCTAATGTTAAGAGGAAAGAAAAGTATCATATACATGCCATTTTTATTTTCCAGTCAAGGGTCCATGGGTGGTTAACAGCCCAGGCAGATACTGACTTATTAATAGACTGACATTTGGCTTTTTTACTACTCCTACATACCTTCTGAAGCCTTTACTCATATTCTTCTAAGTAAGGTACTCCCACACCCATCCTAACAATGAAAATTTACCCAAAAGCAAAATAAAATGGAATTTTTTGGTCAGGTTTACTTCTGCTTTCAGGGTCTGAACAGTATGAGCAAAAATCAGGTAACAAACAGATTTTGCTGATCAGGGGAAGTTGTGAGCAGAATGAAGGCAGCATAGATAGCTCTGCTGGGTTTTTTTTATTTCCCTTTCATGTAGATTAAAAAGCAATGAATACAGACTTCCATGATCAAAAGCTTAGATTTAAAAACCAAGCATAACCATCTCTCTACAAGAAACCTTCTAAAGGCCTCACTACACACCAACCTTACAAGCTGTGGTTGTAGGTCTAGAAAATAAAACTACCTCCGATTGGGTAAATATCTTTACCATTCCTTTTCCACCACCTTGAATGAAAATATTTCACAAATACATATTATTTATTTGCCTAATGTTTAATTTCTGCTACCGAACTTGATGTCTTCAGCAAGTGCCAGGAAAGACAGCTTTGGGAAGGCGATTCACACCCTCTGACATTCCTCCACCTGAGTACCAAGGGAATTAGCTCTTTATCAGGGCTGTCAGGAAAGCTGTTGGCTTTACAGCTCAGCGAAGTCCAAGAACCTTTCAATTTAACTCTTCACTATCCCACTTGTTTATCTTTAAATAATTTATCATTTCTGACCCAATCAGTTCAGCTGTTGGAGAAAACAAAATATGTGGTTTCACACTTCTTCCCCTTATTTCATTTGTAAAAAGTGAGCTAAAATACAACCTCTGAAACCAGCTAACTTTTTTATTCTTATTTCATAAAATGACTTGATTAAACAAAGTAAAACAGAAATGAACTTCTTCAAAAATTGGTGAAACACAGCAATTACAGCTCACTGATTATGTTATTAAAGATGCAGTAAACACAGCTGAGTTTCCACTTCTGATTAGGGTTTACTGGGAGAACACACAATGCACACTTGATGTCCGTGTCTTGGCTCCCCACCTGAAAATTTAAGCTTTTTAACCTCAAAGTCTATCGGTGCTCTTGAGATCATCACCATTATCACAACTGTGGAGTATCCACTTATTTCAGAAGCTGTGTTAGATAAAAACTTCAGAGCAGTCCAACCCTCCAAGGGTTAACTGACTGCTGGCTGGAGATTCCCAGTGAGGACAGGCCTGACTTCACACAAAGGCAGGAACCAGTTCTTGGGTAAATCTTACTTATATTAAAATCCTCTCCTTAAATCTCCTGCCACTGCCCTACTATTTGTAGCACTACAAGAAAAAGTGCACTAGAGAATAAAACCAGTGCAGACACACACCACTTCTGCCAATTAAACCCAGCTAATCTCACTCTTGCCTTGTACCAGCCCTTCTCCCACTTTGATCAGTCACATTTTATAACTCTCATCCCAACTGCTATAATCCTCGCCCTTCCTCTCTCCGCTAATATTTCTATCTAAATTTCAGGCCGCACAGAATTAAAATCCCACAGTTGTAAGTTACAACTATAAAGAAAATTACTATCTTAAATCAAAAACAAATAATGTTATCAACTAACAGAAAATCTTAGTAGTAAAGCTGCATTAAGCAGAACAAACACTGGCTTCTGGTGAGTCCACTAGACACTGAAAAAATATTTATTCGATTTTATTTACTAACCCAGACTGGGTTCTATTTGCATTGCTTTGGGGATCTTCAGGGTTCCGGTGCTGTTTGGTTTTTTTAACTTAAAACGTATCTCTTAGTTATATGAAAACACAGAAGCACTGTGTAAATTACAGATATCAGTTTATATCGTTATTTTATATTTCAACAGTTTTAAAATCTGTATTTTTGTAGTGGACATATATTTGCAGCAGAGCATAACCTTCATTTGCATACCAACAGAATTCAACTAAAATATCCATTAAGGAAACAAGCAACACAAAAAACTTGTTAAAAAATATTTAAATGCTAGTCTGAAAACACCAATTATTTGATTTTCAAATTACTGGAGTAATGCAGTCTCAAAGGAGGGTGAAGGCCAACATGAGCCTTTATTCTTCCACCAAAGTGCATCAAAACACCTTAATGTGTGACACGTTTCTGGAACTGTCAAGCGAAAAATATTTAAGGCCTAACTGAACAGCTATTTTCAGCTTACTTCTATATATATTCCTATAGAAAGTTCCAAATGTCATGGAACAATAATAAGCAGCTGGCATACATAAAAGTGGGGCACAACCCAAAATATCTATTGCAATTAACACAGTATATGCTACACTTGTACAGTAACTACTTATCACTTTTCATTGACCAACAATTAAATTGCTTAACCAGCTGGCAGATTTTGCTTATAGAAGCAGCATCAAGACAGTTGAAGCTAAACTAATTCAAATTACCACAGAAAACTGAGAAAAATAGAAAGACAAAAAGTGAAAAAGTTTTCATTAAAAAAGGCAAAATACAGTTGAGTATCAGCTGGCAGAGAATTTACTTAAACAAGGCTGTGATGATTAAGTATCCAAAAGAACTATTTTTGAAAAAAATCTCAACTCTATTACCCAGAAAAAAAATAAACCAGGGAATTCAGGAATGCTATATACATCCTTTGAGTTACATAAAAGGAATCAGCAGTTTTTATCTGCCTGAAGTTCCTGGAAAGAAAACATGAAAGCCCGTGCAAGAAAAACATCATGGTGCACTGTTTCAAATTACTGAACATTAAAACTGAAGGGAGAGCCTAGCACACATTCGTTTTACAACACATTATGAGACTATAACATTCTTTCCAAGTCAAAAATGACAAGCTAAAATGGTAGGATTTTCATAGCTAAAATACCGCTATCACTCGGAGGTATAAAATAAAACTATTTAACTGTACGAAACAATTTTGTCGGCACCGGAGAATGGTTTTTGCAAGCCAAATAAGCAGCTCCAAACTACTATCACCTCCAAGAGACAGTATTTAAGTACATTAAAGCCACTTAAGTACATTAATGCTAGGGACAGAGAATAATTATTGACAAGGGATTTATTAAATATTTAAAGCCATCCAACAATTCCTACTGTCTAAATATTCATTCCCTTACTTTTTCCCCTACAAAGGAGTCAGGAGAACATGATAAAGTTCAACTCCTCGTGTTTAACTCACCAATAAGGAAATCCCTTCCTTTGCCCAGAGAAAATAAGCACCTCCCCAGGGCAGGGGTGAACTTCAATCCCCCCCTCCGAAGCCCCGGATTGGATTCGGTTGGGATCGGTTGGGTTCCTGGGTCCCCAAGGACACCCCCGGGCCGGTCGGTGGAGCGAGAACCGCCCGGGCACGGCGGGTGCAGCCGGTGCGGCCGTCACGGAGCAGCTTCTCGGGGTCCGCTTGGCCATGACGGCGACGGGCTCCGAGCACACCCGGCCTCTGCTCCGCTCTCCTTCCCCCAAGATGGAGGAGCCGCCTTCAGCCCGCTCCGCCCGGGGAGCGGCCGCTCTGCCCCGGACCCACCGCGCCGTGAGCCAAAGGCTTCCTCGGGGAACCCGCACGGAGCCGCCGNGGCCCCTCAGCCCCGCCCGGCCCCGGCCCCTCAGCGCGGTGGCGGCCGGGCCGTCCCTTGCTCAGCGAGTGCCGCTGCCCGAGGGCTCCCCGTGCCCGCATGGAGCCCTTCTGAGGTCACCGTAGAGAGAGGGATGCCCGCCCCGCTCCCCTCACGGCTCCCGGTTCTCCTCAGGCGAGCACGGGCTGATGTTACCTCCCGGGAACATTTAGTCATTATTCGCGCGGAAGCGCACGGGTGTATCAGTGCTGAGTAGTGTCCGCTTACACCGAGCTCCCCCGCCCTGCTGCTGCAGAACCCACCTGCTCACAGCGCCTGTGCTCCCTCCCCTGCGGTTTGGTTTTCCTATTCTACTCCATCCGTTTTAGAAAATCCAATGGTAAACTGCTGCTGTAATGCTTTCCTCTGGATCCAAGTTATGGAGTGCCGTCAGAGGAATGTTCTCTGGATCTGCCCAGATCCAGGGTTGCCCGGAGCCTTTAGCAGTCGTTAACCTACTCAAGACACTCTCCAGGATCCAAGGTGCTATAAATAGCTACAGAGTTAACTCCCATTTAACAGGTTCCTTCTGTCACCTTTGTGGACATTGGCACCCAGCAGTCACGCCTCAGGGTCTCTGAGGGGTCCCCAGCGTTACAGGGGACCCACAAGGCCACACAGACACTCCTGGGCACCTGAAGAGCCTTTAGGCAGCAGGAGGTGTGAGCTTTGGCTCTTTGATTGACCTTCATCCTCCACATTTTTCCCCATGGGTTGATACCATGGATTTGATTCCAGACAGGTGCAGTGTTTACTAAGATGGATTACGGAGTGAACACATAAGGAAACAAAACCATACTTAGTAATAATTCTATAAAATTACAGGATTCTATTGAGCAAGTTGGTTACATCTTTTAGAAATCTACGTTCTGTTCATGAGACTTCTGGTGGTAAAGGTCAGGATGATGTTGGAAAAGCTGGTATTGGCATAGTCAGCCTCTTTACCTATAAAACTTGACAGTTTTAATACTTACTTCACCCGGGAACATCAAGAAGTAAAAAGCCCAACAGAATCCTGTGCAAAAGTACAAGACACCATGATTACTGACCAGCAGGAGTTCAGATTTTGCTCTGCAGCTACAGAACTGCAATAAATGAAATCATATGGAGGGGAAACACCTTAGTATTTGGTAGATCAAGCTGCACTGTGATTTATGCTCTGGAAAAAGCTAATAACATCTTGTTAATGGACAAATTTACCATCTAGGGAGTGCTCAAACCCAGGAATTACACGCCAAGGGAAATGGAACATGCAAGATGAGGAATTGTACACCAGCAGTGAAGAGGGGAGGCCAGACACAGGGGACCCTGCAGTGAAACAGGGATTAAATTCCTCTTACACACGTTTAGAAAGAGGCTTACACCATCTTAAACATACTGCTGATGCACTTTACACACCCAGTAAACACCTGAGCACTTTACACTTTCATCCACAAAACCTCCACACCTTTGTGTTAAAGCCCAAGTCAGAGGATCTGCCTTTGTTGACTAAACACCTGTGTCACTTTCACCATCAGCACCTCAGTTCTTTCCCTGCCTTGTTCCTTTCCTAATTACTTTCTTGTTAAAGCCTAATTTCCCTTAATTTGGAAAATTTACTTCTGTGATATTGGACTGAATCAGCTTCATCCTGGCAGCAAGCAGAAGGAGGTTTTTTTGGGATCTATGTAAGGTGAGGTTCGTTTTGTTTAGGCCTCCTCCCCTATAACACGATGGTAGTTTGGAACTGGTTTGAACTGAAAACTCCGCTGGAAAATCCTAGCGGGGATTAATGATTATCAATCAGCTTCTAAAGCTGTCTAATAAGCACCTTACCTGCTTCTCCTTCTTAGGCATCAGAGAAGCTTATGCTGAGATACCTACAAATCCCTCAGCACTAACTGCTTAAAACTTTTTTCCACTGCCTTCCAAAACCGTTTCTGCTATTGGGCAGTCAGTACACTGAGAATTTCCTCTGCAGCTGACACATCTTTATTTATTTATCCCTTGGGCTTCCCTAATTAACATATTTAAAACTCTGGTTTTCTAGATATTGGCCTTACTTATGTTTTTAGTTTCTAACACACAGGTTTTTGTGTGACCCATAAAACCTCATGACAGACACTAAAAGATCAGAGGTGGTGTCCCCACACCTGGGAAGTCACTTCTGCTCTTTCACCCACATTTCCATTCACTTTTTCCAGTGTTTGCAGATGCAAAGCCCTTAAATATAATATAACACTCATTTTATGGCTCAGTCCTTCTCTCAGCTCTTCCTCTGACTGTTCTGGTAAGCCAATTTCAGGAGCCAGGAAAACTAGAGACAGAGTCAGCCCAGGAAAAGAGCAGGGATGAAAGCAAAAGGCACTAAACCAGTTCCACAGAGCCCCATCCAACCTGGCCTTGAACAATTCCAGGGATGGGGCAGCCACAGTTTCTCTGGGTAATCTGTGCCAGGACCTCACCACCCTTAAAGCAAAGAATTTCTTCCTAATTTCTTATTAAACATGCCCTCTCTCAGTTTGAAGCCATTCCCCCTTGTCCTGTCACTACAGCTCCTGATGAAATGCAGCTGGCCATGATATTTTGCACAGAAATATTATGAACTTTTTGGTAACTTTGTGACCAGAAAAAATGCCAACTCCTAAAAATACTTTTTAAAAAAAACCACAACCTCCATCAAATTTTTCATAACAACTAAAGCCACAGCTCAGGAGTCACTTTTAACCATTTTCCTTTAGCTCAGGAACAATGAAGGGGTGAATGGAAAGTTCTGTTGTAGTTGGTCAACCAACCTCTGAAAACCAGCTCCACACAAACAAGCTGCTGCCAAACAGCAATTGCCAAGTTTTTACCTTATTCAATTTATTATTCTACTTATTAGAAAGCAATTACACCTATTCTTTAATCTTTACCTGTAAATAGCAACTGCGGTATGAATTACCCTCTGCTGTCTCCTCTCTGCTTCAGATGTGTTTCCCTCTAGAGAAAGGTCAGGAAACCCGCCCAGAGAGGAACATCCTCCTCCTCTCTCCCTCTTTATGTCAGTCTCCCCAGAAACTCCACCTTTTAGGGAGGAGCTGACAAGAACAAGACAGGAAACCTAAACCATAGACAGATTCACAAGACTACAGGTTCAAAAATAGTGTTAATGTTCATGTCTTTCAATGAATCAAATTAATTGAGATTAGTTTTTTAAATTAAAGCCTGGTAAGAGCCCTCTCCAATCAACAGGAATACTTGCCAGGATGTAGGCTGTGTTACATGGTTACAACTAACAGCATGGATTACTGAATATTTGAAGTTCTTTGTCAAAAATTCTGTATCGTTTATAACCTTGGAGCTTTGCTTGGGGAAGTAAATTAAAATAAGAATTAAAGTAATAAAGTACTAATTCAGCCACTGATCTCTGCCCTCTGTGATCAGTGAGAGGATCTGAGGGAGTGGCTGGAATTGTGTCAGGGGAGGTTCGGGGTGGATATTGGGAAAAGGTTCCTCCCTGCAGAGCGTGGCTGGGCACTGAACAGGGCAGTGGGCACGGCATCAAAGCTGAACGACTTCCCGGAGCACTCCTGAGAGGACAACACTCTCAGGCACAGGGTTGGATTGTTGGGGTGTTCTGTGCAGGACCGGGAGTTGCACTGGATCATCCTTATGGGTCCCTTCCAACTAAGGATATTCTGTGAGTTTAATAAATTACTTATTGTAGATTTTCACGGTTTCAATGTAAGCACAATTGTAATGAAAATCAGTTTTGGAGGTTGGGCTTTATTGCATAGTCATAAAAACAGGAGTGAAAAATGCACAACCATGTCCATATTCCCAGTCTATGTCAGTGAAATTACATTTTCCTGAGGGGTATCATTTGCAGCATTTCAGATATAAAAGTGTCTATTTTAAAACTATGCTCTCTTTAAATGTACAAATCGAGATGGTGTTGCAAAATGTGGAATATGTCAAGTTTTGTTAAGAAAGGATGGTTTTTTTCCTTTGATGGTTGTTCTTTGTAACTTTCAAGCCAAAACAAAAAGAAAGGAGATTTAATCTGTGAAACAGAGAGCAGTCAACAAGCTCTAAGTGACGTCCAGGTGTTAGAAAGACAAGTAACTTGTGGGTATAATTGCCTTAATTTTAGGGCTTAACGTGTTTCAATGATCTTAGACCTGGGGGAGGTTAACAAAGCCTGGGGAGAAGGATGTGCTACTGATAATGGCAAAGAACGCAGAATTTATGGGTCACGAGGACATCTGAGAGAACTCCCAAGATAAGGGAGAAAACTAATAAAGCCAACTCAGCAACTGTGCCTGAATCAACTCCAAGTGGGTAAAAGGTAATTCCAACAGGGGCTGATCGTGACCAACGACCCAAAAGGACTGAGCATGGCACTAATTAGCATAAGAAGTGAATCATTAACCAATAGAAGATAGAGTACAATTAATAAGAGAACTTGGTAACTTGTAGCCAATGAAACTAATTCCTTTGTTTGCTAAAATGTAAAGATAGTCGAAAGTTCTGATGGTGTGCTGGCTTTGTGGATTTGCCACACGGTACATTTCTGAGCAGAACTGTAAATCAATCAAATACCTCGGCTCTGTATGTGAGTTGGCCTCTTGCACACCGCGTGAAAGAACCTATTTCGGCAGCACTGCGCTCCCGGCTTTTCTGCAGAGTAGACTCACATCCCCCGCAGTGAGTTCCTCAACTCCTCAGCGGCCACTGCACGTTTTGTCGGAGATCATCACTGCGAGCCCCGAGCCAGTTCCCAGCCCAGCGTCACCCACACAGGTGGAAACCGGCGGGGCTGCACGAGGCTGTCCCAGGCCGCGGCTCCCCGTCGGACGGCGGCACCGCTCCGTGTCGGTGCCGGACCGCTGACCCGCTCCCTCAGCCGCTCCCG
>WEIV01015993.1:2563-73384 GCA_013390005.1 Calyptomena viridis | reverse complement strand
CCCGGCGGGGTTGGGAGCGGCGGAACGCGGGGCCGGGAGCGATCGCGGCCCGGGCGGGTCTTGTCCCGGTTGTCGGAATTCGCGGGATGCGGGGCGGCCTCGGCCGCGGGTTAGAGAAGGAAGAACCTGTTGGAAGCGGCTGAGGAGGCCGTGAGGAGTCGTGTGTTGTCTGAGAGAGGTGGCGGTGCCTGTTGCTGCTGTTGTTGCCGCCTCTCCTCCCCCTGTCGCTGTCCCTGTGATCGTGACTTGGAGGTAGAAATCATTAAACGAGGTTCGGTGAAGTGTTTTGCGGACGAATCTAAACAAAAATATTGTCGAGAAAAACACTGGGAGATAACATTTCAGTAGTGCTGACAGGAGAACTTTGGGGGACAGCGAAGCAGAGCTGGTGTAAGTCTGAGGTATACATTGGGTGTCTCATGGACAGTTTTGTAGCTGTAAAACATACAGAGCGAGCTGCCCCAAGTTTTGGTGAAAATTCAAAGCAAATACTGTTTACATAGTTATGGATTTAAATGTTTGTCACAGTCTTTCTGGCTGGTTGTCAAACTCTGATTCATTTGTTTCACACTGTGATGCTGTAGGTCCTATGTAAATTCTAAGCAAGGTTTACGTGGAGTGGATTTAAGACTGAAAACAGGAAGATGGAATTTGAATTTTTATTCTGAGATTGCTGAAGCAGCTTTGGAGCATGGCAAATATATGTGAAACAGTGCAGGAATGAGGAGGAGAAAAATGTAAAACTGTGGTTCGAGATGAAATGGTCCCTTTTGGATTATTAATTTAAAAGAGCTCATAGAAAGCTCTAAGAAGGGCAGTAATACAGTTCTTACATAAATTAAACTAATTTTTTTCTTGAATCATGTTAAATGAGACGTTTTCTTTCCTTGTAGTTAGAGTCCAGGATGAGTTATGCAGAAAAGCCTGACGAAATCACGAAAGATGAATGGATGGAGAAACTTAATAACTTGCATATCCAGAGAGCAGACATGAACCGCCTTATCATGAACTACCTTGTCACAGGTAAAGATGAGTGGTAATGCTCAGAGGCTCTTAACTGTGTGTCACTTCCTTTATCAGACAGTTTGGGTTGGAATATGGTACTGGATGGAGTGAAGGTAGGGGCGTTGAGGACTCAGTGATTGCTGTTGGCTTCTCTTAGCAAAGTACAACTGCTCTGGTGTTCTCTTAGCTGGGAACTGTCAAAGATTCAGAGACTGAGTGTTATCATGGAATAAAAAGTACATTTATAAACCTGAACTCTTTGCTAAAAGATAGAGAAAACAGAGTGTTTTCTGCGGTGCTGTAAATAAACATGACTGGCTTATGTGTGGTGCCCTTTTTTGTGCCATTAAAACAGAGCTCAAGCTGCTGTTAAATAACAGTCTGAAGGCTGGACAGAAAACTGTCGCAAGCAAGTTTTACCTAGAAAGATAAACTCTGAAAGGGCACTGTTATCAAAAGAGTTTGAGACCAGAGTTTTAACCCCTTCAGCACATGGCCCAACTTTATACTTGGAACAATCCAAACCCCTCGGGAATTGTCCCTGGCAATTAGACTGCATGCCATCCCAGGAAGCTGTGCTAGGGCGGAGGCATTTGTATCCATCTACACCCCTGTTTATGTTGGGGTGGAGGCGAATCCTCTGGGGTGAAGGAAGAGCACCTTAGTAGGTGGTGTGAATCAGTTTTGTGTCTATGAAAACATTTAGGGATTTAAAGTAGCTGTTACAACATTAAAAAAAAGGCAAAAAAAAAAGCAAAATTCATTTTTCTTGTCTATTTTCTTCTCAGTAAAACTAAACAGATTTGGAGGCTGGAGGGCGAAGCAAAACCAGCCAAATTTTAAAAATGTGATTTTAACAGTCCCATTTTGCTATAAGTACAGTGCTTGAATTAAGTATAAAATAGGCTCCTAAGTTAAGAGGTATCAAACTATAAGTTGCATCCTTGAATAATGGGGGCACATGATTTCAGAAAGAATTGAGCATTTATTCCTAGATGCCTGTTGGATAAATGTCTTTTTAAATACAGAATTTTACAGAGTTTCAGATTAATCTTTAAATCCCCAAAGTGCACAGGCAACACTTAAGTATTTTTATTTAAGATGATGGGTTTTCTTTTAAAGTGTTTCATAAAGTGTACTTTATGGGTAAAATGTTTCTGTTTCAGAGGGCTTTAAAGAAGCAGCAGAGAAATTTCGGATGGAGTCTGGAATTGAACCCAGTGTTGATTTAGAGACTCTCGATGAAAGAATAAAAATTCGTGAGATGATACTGAAAGGACAGATCCAGGAAGCCATTGCATTGATAAACAGCCTCCATCCAGAACTGCTGGATACAAACAGATATCTCTACTTTCACTTGCAGGTAAGGACAGGTGGTTTGAGAGGTTGCTGAGAATGGAGAACATAGTGAAGATTTGATGAGTATGTTGGGAGGTGTGGGACTAAACATGGATTCAATTTCAGGTGTTCTTGGCATTGTTTTGTAGCGATGGGAAACTTTGTGGCATGGTGCAGGAACCATCATATACAATTATTAACATGAAAACATGTAACAGTGGCCTGTGAGTTACCAACTTCCAGTTGGAATTCAGTTAGTCTGAATTCCTAGTAGTTCCTTTAGTAATGGATCTTTTCAAATCCTGTTACTCAAAAGCACCAGGTTCCCTTTTTCAGTAGATTTTTTCAGACAAGTTGCTGTTCGTTGTCTCACACATTTGAGAAATGACCTCAAACTGTCAAATTAAGGATTAGTGTTTGTGTCAAATTACACACTAATGTCTGAATCTCACGGTTTTGAAATAGCGAAGATTTGTTAATTTCTTGGGCTAATATTGCTTTTGTGTCTTTGGTGTGTAGCAACAGCACTTGATTGAACTGATTCGGCAGCGTGAGACAGAGGCAGCTCTGGAATTTGCTCAGACCCAATTAGCAGAACAAGGGGAGGAGAGCAGGGAATGCCTGACAGAAATGGAGCGCACGCTGGCCCTGCTTGCCTTTGATAATCCCGAAGAATCACCATTTGGAGACTTGCTTAACATGATGCAGCGACAGAAGGTAGTGCTGTCTCAAAGGGAATTGGTGCCTTTTATTCATATGTTATGAAAATTATGTCCAAATATTTTTTAAATGCTTAGAAAGAACATATATAGTGGTTTGCAAAAGAACGGAAGTATTTCTTGAGCAAGATTAAAAAATTGGTGTGAATGTGTTCCAAATGTATTCAACTGTTTAGCTCTCTTCCTTGTTTTGTCCAGGCTCATGGTCTGTGGAGCTTTGTCCTGACCATTTCTGAGGGATTAGCACACTAGGTGTGACTTCAGCAGTGTTAGTCATATGAAAACTATCGCTGAACTCCAGTATTTCTTTTCCAGGTATGGAGTGAGGTTAATCAAGCTGTTCTTGACTATGAAAATCGTGAATCAACACCCAAGTTGGCAAAATTACTGAAACTACTACTGTGGGCTCAGAATGAGCTGGACCAGAAGAAAGTGAAATATCCCAAAATGACAGACCTCAGCAAGGGGACGATCGAAGAGCCCAAGTAAAATGTGTGCAGATGGACATCAAACAATCTTAGTACTGCACAGTATACATTTATATCAGTCTGTGACTGAAATATTTTTACTACAGTACAGCACTCAATTCAGATTTTTCAATGAACATCTAATTTGAAGGGAGAAAAGTCCCTTTTAAATGCTGCAAAAACTGCATTGAAAGGCGCTGTATCTCTTTGAAAGTCTGACTTAGGCTATGCACTATAATACATTTTTAAAAAAACAATTAAACAGGACAGGAAAAATAGCATTTTTAAAAGTACAGAACTCAAGCTTTCTAATTGGCTGCTGATGCCTAGTTTAGTGGCCAGTGAGTTAATATGGAGTTATATTGGCAACTGTTCAGTTTAACTGTCTCCTGTTTGAAATGTGTATATAGAACAGTGAATATTTTCTACCTTTAAGTTATAGCCAGATATACATTCCCCTTAAAAGTAACTGGTCAAGTTTTCATCTATAAACTTTACAGTAAGGTCAACCTTTTGCTTAGGAAATAGTGTACAAACTTGTAAATCATAATTTAAGGACTTCTGGGTTGTTTTTTTTTTTCTTCCTTGTTTCTGACTTCTTGGTGCTTTATATGGTGAGAGCTATGTTCATAATGGATCAGTGACCCATCTTTTCAGGAGGAGTATTGATGGAAATAAGCTTTTTCTTAATTTTCACGAATGACCAAAATGGCCCCAGAGGCATTTGAGGGTTTTTGTTAACAGTGGCCTTTCCCCCTCCGTGTTAAATTTGCAGTTGTAGACACTGCAGAAATTCCAGGTGGCTGCTACAGCTTTGAAGGCCACTGGATGTCTGTGAGATGAGACTTGAGTTGGGAAATCAAGTGGTGGGGAGAGATGCTTGTTGAAGCCTCTGATGCATCATCTTGTGCAGGATCTGCCTTCATGCTTGCTGACTAAGAATTGTAGTTTTAGAGCTACTTGGGCTGTTTTTATGCCTTGAGCTGAGCAAAGCAGGGCTGTCTAAAACCAGAAATTTCCATTTTCTCACTTCTTCCATACCTTTCTGAAGAGATGCAGTTCATCTTCATCTGTATTTGTTTACTGACTGTCCTCACTCCAGTTAGAATTATAGTTTAAATGTTTCACATGTGAAGTCCAGACTTTCAAGTCAACAAATTGTAATCTTCTGGGTATGGGATGTTCTGGTCGACTGATGGCAGCACTGCACACTGGTTTGTACCCAGTGGTAGGAAGCACTAATCTTCCCAAATCTGTGTCTAGATTTTTAGGTCTATATATCAAGTTTTGCTGAGCAAAGAGCAAGCTGATGAGTGAAATAGCTTAACATCATGAGACACTGGCAGTTGTCACACCAGTCCCATACTGTACATAATCTAGTCTTGTATGGTAGATATTACCCTGTAGAATGAAACTTAGTTTTCACTTAATTTTACTGGAATACTTATGCATTAAACTGTATAAAGCTTTGC
Source organism: Calyptomena viridis (assembly GCA_013390005.1). Classification (NCBI taxonomy): domain Eukaryota; kingdom Metazoa; phylum Chordata; class Aves; order Passeriformes; family Eurylaimidae; genus Calyptomena; species Calyptomena viridis. The sequence continues at coordinate 68,383 of WEIV01015993.1, read as the reverse complement.
AGATACACCTGGCTTAAGGGAACTAACAAAACCTGTTACTGATTGCATTACTGTGAACACTGTTTACTTGTGTAGCTATTTTTGGGGGGGGGAAGCCATTGTTTGTTAAGCAGCTATGAGAGATGCAGAGCACCAAGGTTAAGCGAGATGATGGATGTAACAAAATCATTTGTTCCCATTTCTTACTGATCGTTCTGTTCTCCACTTTGAGGCATTTGTGGTATGGAGGTCTTAAAGTTTATATATAACAAACAAGCTATCAGTAGCCCCCCAACTACAGCAGCAGCCTGGCTTTCCTTCACCCAGGCTGGTTATTCTAACACCAAACTTTTAACAGTTGTGGGTTTGGTTGTTTTGAGGGTTTTTTTAATTATTTTTTTTTCTTTTTGAAGTCGGTTGATGTCTGAAAACCATTTATAACTTTTAGTTTGTGAGAAACTGTATGGTTAATGTAACTTTGTTTAATAACAAACTGCAGAAACAAAACTGGAATAGCTCTAATTTCTTTGTGTAGAACTGATCAGCTTTTCCTCTGTTCTGACACTTGTGTTGTTGAATCTCATGTAAAGCTTCTCCTGAGTGAAGTGGACAGTGGTGCGGTTTTGTGGCATGACTAGCATTTTTCTCCATGAGAAATGCAGTATTACAGCCCTGGGTGAGAAGTTCACTGTACTCCTAGAATGCTACATTAACTCCATAGAGTATTTGGGCAACAATTGAGCGTAGATTACTTGAATTTTCACTAGCTTGTTGGTTTTTTCCATTAAAAAATAAACACGTTTTTTAAGGGGTTTAATATAAAATTAGTCTAGAACTATTTCACTTTGGTTTTATGAACATGCCACATTGATAAGCAGCTTTAATCTGTAAAGTTTTTGGTAACTGCAAGAAGATATTCGAAAGCTATGCATTTTAGAGAAAGCATAAAGGTAGTGATATTGGTACTTCTAAGGATCTTTATATTAGTGTATATAAAATAGTTTGCATATACAAATATAATATATAATCTGTTTGAAATATTCTTGAATGGTAGGGGCTGTGAAACATATTATAATTTATGGAAATATTGTACACAGTAAACAGACGTCTCAGTACACAAATGAACTTTTGTCATATGCATGAGAAGTGTCTTATTTGGTGACTACTAATGAATGGGCTTTTGTTAACCCATTTTTGTTAGATAACCACTTTAACAAATATAATTAAATGCCACTTTGATCAGTTTTCTTTAGTGTAAAAATACATATTTTGTTCCATTGAATTTAGAACAATATGAAAATCACTTTTGTCAGAAGATTTGTTCCAAACTCAAGGGTGGCAGACAGATCTGGTCATTAAGGGTGGTGTACTCACTTGTCCTCCCCCAGCCTTGCCTTTGGTGAAAGCAAATAAGATTTTTTCATTAATGCTTTGGATGTGAAGCAGTTGGGTTGTAAAATATCCTGTCATATGCCTCTGCAGAAAGGCTGCATAGCGAGTGTGTTTTGATTAGGCTACAAATCTCCCTCCTTTTCCCAAACCCATCACCTCCCTGATAACTGTCTTTGCTGTTCCCATGTTTTGTTTCTGCCTGTCAAATCTAAGCTGAGCTGTGGTTGCTTCTGTTGTACAATGGAGGGGTTTGTGAAGGGTGGGGGATCACAGGCTTCCCTGAAGATGAAGTGCTGGGGGTACTTTGAGAAATACTGAACTGCTTAATTTTATAAATCTGGAAAAGCAGAGGCTGCTGCATATAAACTAACAGCAGAATTTTGAGTAAAGCACTTCCTCTGAAGACTTCTGAAGAGGCAAACACACCTTGAGCCAGGTGAAGTATCTCTCTTTGAGATGATTTCGTTGACTTTTCGCTTCCACCCACACTAAAAGAAAAATTGAAAAGCATGTGGAGAGCATTTTATGTAGCATTTGAGATGTGTGAAATTACCTGGAAAGAATTCTGCCTCCTTTCCACTCCTTGTACATCCAGGGGAAGCCATTACATTATTCTAGGGTAATTTTATTGTTTTTAATTTGTAAAATTTATGCTTTGTATGCTTGATATAAGCTTAAAGGCATTACTTAAAAAAAAAAATCCCTGACTAGATGAGTGTTGTTTGACTTATTTCAAACCTCCTTCTGTCCAAGCTGGTTACAAAGCTCATTAAATGGAGTTGGAGCACGATCCCTGTGTGTCGTGTCTTCACGGGTAATGGGGCTGCTGCTGTCAGCCACAGCTGAAAGCATCCTGCAGATCCAGAATAGAAAAGGATATGGAGTCAGATTTTGCCCTAAATCTGCCTTTAGGCTACAGGTTCTGACCTGCACTGTAGATGTCTCTTCCCTCAGAAGCCGTGTCACCGTCAGTAATTGTTTGTGTTCTAATGTCCTTAACGAAATGGGACGAGGAGGCTTTTTAGCTGTTGTGAGCAGTTGTGTCCCCAGCCCTGCTCCTCACCTCACTGCTTTGTGTGCTCAGCTGAGCAGAGAGAACACAAAGCCCATGAACAGCACCCTCAAAAGGATTTGTACTTCTGAGACACCTCGAGGTGCTACAAACTATTGTCATTCCTCTCTGCTCATCTCCTGCCTTCATGCAATTAAGTTAAGGCGGGTCAAACGACTGCACATTGATGTGTTCAGGCACCTCAGACCAGAAAGCCCTGTGTGTTCTGTCATGCTCTTCATGGCACACGAGGATTCCAACAATATCCTGCCACCTTATACCCACCTGGATGAATTTCTGCGTGGGACTTGCCGTTCATTTAAAAGCAAACTCAATTTGCCAATAATTTGATAATTTGCTTATTTTTTAGTGTATTGCTGTCCAGAAATTTTGCAAAGTTGGGTTATTGAGCAGTAGAAACCACAGTGTTTTCTTTATTCTGTGAACCAGTTGCATTGAAACTGCTCTTGGATAACAGAGCTTTCACAGTGCAGCCACACTGTCCTTTATGGAGTGTGTGAGCCTATTGCTCCTTTCACATCCCTTTAGAATTTAGTCTTGATCTGTGCTTTACTTCATAAAATCTTCAAATAATTCGACCATTGTGTGGATAAACTACTGTGATAGTAAATGTCAGGTCAAATATTAACCCAATAATCTTCTGTTTGGTTTAATCTTTTGACAGATTAAGCTGAACACAGGAAAAACGAGAGATTGTGTTCTTGTGTAAGACTATTTTCTGTAGTCAGCACCTGTCTACTGAGCTGATTCCACTTGCCATTTAATCTGCTCACGGGGAGGTTTGCTTCCAGAAAATCATACAGCAGTAAAGGAATGCTGTCTGTGGTTTTACTTTTTAAACTTATTTATGTGCATGTGATGGATGTTACACTCAAACACTTCTTTCAACTGCAGCTGGTATTGACAGTGAAAGTAGCTTCTTATGTGAGAAGCAAATTAGTCAAGCTCCTAATTGAAGAGGTGACAATAAGTAGTACAAGGAGAAGAACTGAAGAGTACATAAAGAAAACTTGTGCTTGATTTCCAAATTGGAACTAACTCACTATAATTCAGTCTTGCAGTGTCAGTGTTGGACATGTTTGCACCCCACAGTAGTGAGACTGAACATACAATAACTCATCCTTGGCTAAGAGAGAATAATTTTTCAGTATCTGTCATTACTTTACCATGCCCAAGACCTTTTCAGTCCTTTTCTGAGCTTATTACATGCATTTCACTTCTGTGGTTACATAAGCACTCGTCTCCCCTCCTGCCTTGAATGAACTGAACCCTAAACATACACACAATTTAAAAAAACAAAGCCAAAAAACAAAACAACACAATGAACAATGGTTAATATGTTTGGCTGCAATTTACCATGACTTGGCTCCCTCTTCTGGAAACGGCCACAGTAGCAGAGTGAATAAAAATTCTTCCTAGTTTCGTTTCCTGCCCAGATAAAGGGAGGGAAGCCCTATAACCAGATGAAGGCTAACCTGTGTTTACCACACGTGGTTCCCCTCAGTTTCGGTTTGCACCAAAGTTTGTTTTATTGTTTTCTCTGTTGGCAGCAGGACTATGTGACTGCCACAGGCCTTTGGGGATAGGTCTTTCTTCAGAAGAAGAAATACTGAAGCAGAGGATAAAGTATGACTTTGTGCTTTTTGTTTTTTGAGCAACCTCCTTCTGGAGCTGTCTCTGGTGTGAGGAGCCCTTTCGCTATTTCAAAGGCTCCGCTCAATAATCATCCCTCAAGATTTAAATAGCAAAATGCTCATCAGGGACCTGTGAAGGATTCATCTTGGGGGAGTTATGTAAATATTAGTCTGCAAAAGGCTTAATTCCAACAAGCACTTGGAGGTCGCTGGCTGCAGGAGCAACAGACGGGAGGTGCCTGACCTGTGCGTTTTGGTGCAGCCCAGAAGCTCTGGTATCTTTCCCGAGGGCCATGTGCGACCTTACTCAGGTTGTGCAGGAGCTCCTCCATGCTCTGCTGGGCTGAAGTTTTCCTGTGCCTGCATTCAGGCTGCTATCGGCCACAGCATCACTTGAATGATGTCTTAACAAGGCTCCTCCACCTGCTCGTTCATGTTCTTGAAGTGAGTCACGAGTCCTGTTGTTTTGAACTGAGATAACCATCATTTTAATTATTTATTTCCATAAAGGAGTCTGATTATCTCTCAGACAGTTACAGCAAGGCAGCACCTCTATCCACGAGAGTTAAATCAAGCTGTAATACTACTTATCCCTATTTTTTTTTCCCTCAAATTCTTCGGACGGGAATGTCATATTCGGTTCTAATCCTTAAAAAGCAGACAGACTTTTCTGCCGGCGACGCTGTGAAAGCTGCGGCAAAGGTATCAGAGGGACAGGACAGACCCTGGTCAGTGCCCTCTCTCCCTGCGCTCGATGTCGCCGGTGGGGGTGTCAGCAATTACCCGAGGGCGAGGAAAAGGCACGAGCAGAACCCGCCGGTTCTCGGGGGCCGGGGACCGGCACCCGCCCCGCNNNCGCCGCGATGTGAGCCGGGGAGGCGGAAGGCGCTGCCCGCATGGCCGCGGGGGGCGGCGGCAGGAATGTGCCCGTGGGCAGCGCCGAGCGCGGCCCCCACGACGGCATGAGGCGGGATGGAGACCCGTACTGGTCCAGGTAAGGCTGGACTCGCTCTCGGAAAAGCCGCTCCCCTGCTTGCGGGGCTCTGCCGGGACCCTCTGCAACCCCCGGCCGGTGCCCTCCCTGCCCCGGGACCCTCCGCATCCTCGGTCCCCTCCTCCCGCCGCTCCTGGGAAAGATGCGGCTCCTGGATGGAGGGGTTCGGGCGGCCCGAGGCGCTCCCGGAGGGGCGATCTCGGAGGTGCCCGGTGCTCCCCGTCAGGCCGAGACCCTCCTCTCCCCGGCCCCGGAGATGCTGCAGGACGGGGGACACGATCCCTCTGCCCCTGGTGGTTCCCGCTGTCTCACCCCGCCGAACTCCCAACAGAGACAGACGGTAGAGGGAAGGGGGAAGATAGGGATTTGCTGTGAAACACGGGAGAAAAAACGTTTATTGAGCTTATTTCTGGCCTGTAGTCAGTGAATTAAACACGAAACCGCTATGAGGTTCTTATCAAAGTGTTCCAGCAGGGATATTTGTACTGGCGAAAGTCATTCATTAAGATAAAACCTGCAATAGTAGCTGGGCAGCAACTAGACGGCATGAACTGCTCCTTAAGTAATTAAAATACGATTAAGCCCAAACTGACCGCTTTCAGCAGCAGGGGCACGGGCAAAGGCAGGGTGCTCCAGGGTTTGGAGCAGAGACTGGGACACGTGGGGCTGCTCCTCCGCCGCTCTGGGAATGTCATCGGGGCTGCTGTGACCCCGTGGTGAGCTCGCCCTGGCAGGAGAGCACAGGGGCAGCCAAAGCACAGGAGCGTGTGGCCAAGAGGAGGAAATGCCCAGCATTTAGCCTCTGGATAAGTTGGTATTTAGCATCAATTGCTTCCTGCAGTAGAAAGATAGTTGTCTTTAAACTGCTGTCCCAAGGGAGACTTTTCCTGCAGTCAGAGACCGGGAAGTCTAATCAAACCCACGGTTTTAAAGAAGACCTTTGGCACTAGGAGTGCTTCAAATTTGAAGATTCTTTCGCCTTAAAGCACTTAGGAAAATTCCTTCTCTCTGTTTCCCCCATTTTAACTTTTCCCTAAGTCTTTGTGAATTGGGAATGGTGGAAGGGGAGGAATCCTACACCAGATTTTCATGAAGCAAAACTTTAGTTTATACGATTTTCCTCTAGGGAAAAAAGTGCATTTGACCGGAAAAAGCCCTCCAGTCTCCCAAATCTCTTACAAAATGCAAACCATCGATAACACTTTCCACAACAAAGGGGACTGTGATGAAGACAGCCTGTTAATCTAGATAGACCTATTTTAAGTTATTCTGACCATTTTAAGTGCTGCTCGTAATTTCGAGAATCCTGTTCCTGGAAGGAACAGCAGGATAATCTTAAAGCCGTCGGATCATTATCTATATGGCTGTAATTCACAGAAGCTGAGATCATGTCCCTGTTGTTTGGGGAGGTTTTATGGCCTAAAGTAAACTGGGCAGGTGGAGGGTGGGAAGGGGAGAAGGGGAAAGGGGAAGCAATCCACCAAATCATGCAAGCAGGTTGGTTTAGTTGTATAAAATAACTCATTGGGTGGTTTGGTGGACAGCTTTTGAATAGTATATACAAATAAATAGCTTTCATGATTTCCAAGTAGTGAGTTATTGCCAAGGAGGCAAAGGTGTTAATAAGTGGGGGAAGTGACACAAGTTCTCCTTTCATGCTCCAACAAAAGACGTGCCAGGCAGCCTTCCAAGATCAGTTCGAGCCATCAGTGCACGGAAAGATAAACGGTTATCTTGGCAGGTTTGTTTTTCTATCTTTGTTCATGCTGCTTCTTCTTTTGTCCTCCCTTTTTTCGGCTGGCTTCTCTGTCCTATCCCACTGTTCTTGCCCTGTGTTTTATTCTGCCTCCCCAGTTGTCTTTCCCCAACTTTTCTGCAGGTTTCCAGTGGCTCTGTTATCACACATCTCCTCTTCCAAGAACAGCACTTGGGGATTTCTGTTTGGGGCTTGAAAAAGCCCTCCTGCTTATGTAGCACATCTGGACAGTTAAGAGAGCGCTTTGTAATGCTGATATTAACGTGCCAAAGCAGGACCGCTTGGGCAGTGGATGTGTTTAAGCATCTCGGGTTTAACTGGGGGAAGGATCGAAGCAGTGAGAAGAGAAATCAGTCGCTGAAGGTTGCACACAAAACCACAAGCAGATCCAGCAGTAGACGTGGGGCTCACATTTTGGATGGTGCTTCCAGTAGAGAAATACAGCATGGAAAAGTCGCTGTGTCCTGGAAAGCAGATGACTTCTGAATCCACTCTGCAGCTCTCAGCCTCTGGCTGCGTCTGAAGACAAGGGGTGATTATAGCAGTTTCTTTAAGCTCCAGAGAGAAAAGAAGTCATACTGCCAGCCACAGGCTGGTTTCCAGTAGCCTGACCACACTCTTTGCCCGGAAACAATCGGTCAGGTACTTTTTTCTGAGTTCTGTGCCCTGATCTTTTGTCAGCACAATGTTGCAGCTTTAGTTGGTTGGGGGATTTTTGGTGGTTGCGATTTTTATTTTACTTGTTCCTCACCCTAGTTTTAGTCATGACCTTGCTGAAAACTTCTTTCATGTGGAAAATGTAAGCAGGACACGCATTTCATTCCTGGCTGATCTATGTATGTTACCTCAGATCAGTGTGCAAAGCACGCCTGTGCTTTATTATTATGTTTTCTCACCACCTCCACCTGGACTCAACAACTATTTCCAGCTCAAAGGAGCTGCTGAAATCTAATTTCATCTTTGCTTTTGCCGAAAGCAAGAAATGAAGAGAGGGAATAAACCCAGAGCTCTCTTGCTAAACACCACTTTGTTGCCATCTGCGGCTCTGCGGAGGGAGCTTGAGCACAGGAGGCAGACAGGAAGCCAGCAGCTTTCCCAGGAAAAAAAGCCCTGTGTCCTCTGTGCTGCTCTTGCTGACTGTTAGCTGGATTGGGAAAAAACCCCTCAAACCTCCTCTAAACCCCAAAGCTACTTTTGACAGTGACAAATCGTTAGCTTGGAGCCAGTCTGAAGCATGACAAAATCAACTCGAGGAGTGGGGGAAAACCTCTCTCCTGACAAGCATGTTAGATTTTTTAAGGGAGGGAGAAATTGTTGTTGAGAAAAAGTGAAGAGTGAGAAGTGAGAGGACTGTCAAAATGGGTTAAAAATAACTACCTGGGTATTATCTCCCTGCACAAGAGTGTGCATGGCTGCTGTGTTTGTGCCATGTCAGTCAGCCTTGGCTGTGTTGGAGGTTACTGCAAATTAAAGCCATAGGCAGGTAAGCTGGAAAAGAGGTTTTGAAAGGGGGATGATCCCATAGGGCTGGGAACGGGTTATGAGGAGGGAAACATTCCCATACTGCAGTGTGGCAGGCGACCAGGAACAGGGGACCACAGGCACTGTCTGCCTGTTCTGGGGACATTCCCTGGGAGGTGGTCTCATGCTTGGTCTGCTGGGTATCCTGGGTTTGGAGCTGGTGGTGTGTCTGGAGCTCAATACCACCACATGGACTCATCCCTATCCTGCTCCAGTGTTCTTGCATGGTCTGGTGAGTATCCACTGCTGGCGGCTGGGACGAGCAAGAGGGCTGGGGACACTGGAGGTGACTCCACTTCTGACTCCATGTGTCTCCCACAGAACTATTTTTAGTCTCTTTCAGAGAGGGGAACTGAGGTAGAGATGCCCTCCTGGGAGGTGGGTGTTATGCTCTGCTGCTAATACCTGTGCCCATCTAATGCAGATCAGGAGCTGCAGCTCCCAGTTCAGTTATGGAAAACACCCACAAACATTGGAGGTGGCATCTGGCCAAGAGCTGTTGCAGGGACAGACTGTTCATAGTCTTTCTGTCTAACATAGCTCTCTTATCACCTGAAAATACCCAACGGTCCAGACTCGTGCCTTGAAGGGGGCTAAACTGTGATCTAATTGATAGTCTGAGCTCCAGTGAGTCCATCTCAACAGTGACCTGCAGTGTCTGCCAACAGCCCTGCAGAGCGAGGGAAAGGAGGGAAGTGAGTCAAGAGAAATAAAGTTAAATAAATATTTGCTCTGTGGCATCTACTGGAGAAATTCCTGCAGCAGAAAAACACACTGCAAATAAAGATACCCTATGCTGCTGGCTCTCCTTGCACTGCTGGATGGCTCAGCTTGGTTTTGCTCCTTTGGGAATTTCAGGCTTCCATGAAAATCCATCCTAACCACTGTGCCTGGGTGGGGGAACCATTCATTTGGTGGGAGCTGGGTCCCATGGAAATCAGTGGATGCTTTGAAGCAAAGCCATGACCACCTAGTGCCTGGGGGTATGTTTAGAGGAGGAGAAGCAAAGAACATAGGTCAAGGCTGCTCAAATATAGGGGTGCTGTCCTACAAAACACCATCCAGGAAGAGTCATTAGGGCTTGAGCTAATGATAGTATGTCTGGGTGGTGGTTGGAGGTTTGTGAAAGAGGAAGTATTTTCTAACTGCATGGCTGCTTTGCTCAGTGAAGAAGGTGAGGTGAGGTGAGAAGAGGATGCACCTGCAGTGCCTGTCTCTTGTGAGCAGAAGGGGATGACAGGTCAGGAGGGCACAATGAGGAGCTGCCACCTCATGTGGCACCCAATGAGTGAATTAGGTGGCTCCAGACAAGCACCAGTAATTCATCTGGATGCCCTGGGCTGGCCTCTCTCACAAAAGTGTCTGTGACATGTAGCCAGGGCTTGGCCAGGACTGGCACAGAGTTGTGGGGAGATGCTCTGTCTGTCCCTGTGGCCGTTGAGGCAGGACAACAACGGCTCTGACTTCCACAGGGTCAGATGTGCTTTGCTCTTGTGCTTATCTCCCGTCCTCATCAGGCGACCCGTTAGTTTTAATTTGTTAACACTGATGAAGCTCCTGCTTCTTGGATGGCTGGTGTCATTCACAAAAACTTCTGTTTGATTTGTCATTATTCCTTAATTTTTGAAGGAGAGTTTTAATTCCTCCCTTTGTGCTGGTCGAGGTTCCTCCTGTAACCTTTGCTGTTGTTGTTTTGCACTGAGCAGAACATTGACTCATCGGCAGCCTCTGTGATAACTATAATTAGGAGAAAATGTATTTACAAAGCTCTTTCCTCTGATGCAAGCATGTCATTGTCCTTGCAGAGAAATCATTCCTGCCATGCTTTCAGGTGGGCGTGGGCAGCTACTGATTACATTTGACACTCTCATTATTTGCGTGGATTTTCCTAGCTGGATATGCTGCCTGCAGAGGAAGTGGTAGTCTGAAGCCATCATTATATTCTCCACTTGTTTTGAGCATAAGTCTTTACTGAGGCATTTAAACATATAGGAAATGAATAAAGAATGGAGTAGTAGTCAAAGAGAATATTGAGATTGTTTCATATACCTAGAAACTTATTTAGTGCTTTGGAAAAAGAATAAAAGTCAAGAGAAGAATATTTCCTGAAGTTTTGTCAAAACATCAGCTGGAAAAGAGGCTGCTTGGAGAACATCTCTACTTGGCAATCCCTCTGTATCTGAGCTGTGCTTTGAGTGGTGTCCTGCTTTGCAGAGACCCACGTGGCACTTTGTGTCCTGCTCTCAGCCAGGTCAGACTTGCTGTGTGGAGACCCCAGCACTGCTGTCCAGGCTGCCTCCCCCCACCACCCCAAACCAACCCTTGTGTGCCCCCAGCTGGAGGACTGAGGGCTTGAGTGACTCTCCCCACCTCGTTGGGGCAAAAAAACAGGCTGTGAGCTCACAGCATCCCCTCCTGCCCCCCTGCCCTGAAGCCAGACCTGCCCTGCTCATCAGTTTTGGGGTTCAATCCCTTAGCACCAAACTGTGCTCTCCCTCCTGCACCTTTCTTTGCTGTGCATGGGTTTTGCTTTTCCCAGTTGGAGACGCTCTGGAGGGAACAGACTTTGGCAATACTATAAAGAGAAGCTGTGTAAAGACCAGCTGAGCTGCTCAGGTCTTTTTCTCTCCATCCTACACCTTGCACAGCCATACAGGGTTTAGAGACAAGGAAGACTGTCAATCCGGTATCCCATTAAAATGCTGCTGTGCTTATCAGGATAACTGGGTTATTCTGAAGACACCATAGTGACTGGAGAGGCAGAGCTCAGCCCCACTCCAGTGAGAGCTCATAAAGGTCTCCCTTTGCTGCAGGGGAAAAGCACAATTCAGAAAACTGTCTTGGTGGCTAAATAATAGAAAATACCTACACACTTCAGTGGCTGCTGTGCTTTACCCTGTCACCTCAGTTGTTGCAGGTTCAATAGCTCAGATTTATCAGTGCTGTGCTGCTGGAGATAACAGGAGAGATTATGGCCTCGAACTGGCAACAGCCTATTTGGGCAAGGCAGGCACTTGTACCTGCAAGGATCTCACAAAAGTGGGCTCTCCCATGTTTTCCATGGCCGTTGATCCCACACCTGCCCTCTGCCTCGATGGGGAACTTATACCCAAAAACTCCTGCCCGTATTGTCCTGCTGGGGTTGGTCTGACCTGGGCACAGTGTCCAGGAGCCTTTGGTTTCCCTATGCTTTTCTGTAGGAGGCAGTAGCTGGTGGAGCCACTGGTCCTGGAGCTGGCTGGGGCAGGTTATCAAAAACCAGATCACCTGTGGTTTTGCAGTAAATGAAGGTATGATTGAAGATATCTCCCTCTCATGGTAAACCCAGGAGGGATTCTGAACATTTATCAGCCTGTTTATCAGGCTGAGGCAGGTCAGCCCCTGGTTACTCATTCCTCCAGCAAAGATACGTGAGATTTTCCAGTTCCTCTGTTATTTTGTGCACTCGTGCGTGTGCACTGTAACAACCTTCAAAACACCGACTGAAACACTTGCAGTTCCTCCTGCCAGAGATTGGCACTGAGCTGCTTATCTGCCTTGTCAGAAAACAGTAATAAATCCACCTCCAGTGGGTTCACCTGCTTGCTGTGTTCTACTTTTCATTGTTCCTTTGCCTCCCCCCGTGACGACCCATTTGACACCTTTATAAATGGGTTTGTGCTGTGTGGGATTAACCTACATTTATCATAATTTCAGTGCAGAGAAATAAATGCTCTGTTTGATATTAAAGGTGACCCAGGTTGTTTCCCACGAGGATGGTGGATATGTTTGGTAGGGTGGAAAGCCCAGAGGTTACTGCCCTGGTACAGTAAAGTCCTCAGTCATCTCTGGAGCAGAGAGAGTCTGTTTGCTCAGTGCTTTGTGCTCTGGGCATTGGAATAACCAAATACAAATAACACCAATAGTGGGTGTTCTTACTAAGCTTTTAACTCTGTAACTCACTAGCAAAAAGAGGGACGTGAGCCTGGCTGAGGGAAGGCAGAGGGATTCAACTACACCCGGGCCTGATGTTTGCAGCAAAATGTGTTTCCTTGCTCCAGAAGCACATCACTGACTTGGAGCAGGAGAAATTGCCTTCCCACTTATCTGTATCACTTATCTGTATCAGCTTCCCCAGTCTGTATCACTGGGGGAGCACTTGGCGCTGGGTACTTATGCACCAAAACCCATAGTCTGTTAACCTAAAACATATTCATATTACCTAAAACTTCTTGTCAGGCCAGGCTGAATTATTTTGCCTCTCTCTCTGAACTCTTCAGCCCCATCATGCCTTGCCTCTTAAAAACATTCTTCCATATCCCTCCTATTTAGGAAGGGTAACAATACACCTCCCTTGGGGAATAGCTTGGAATGCCAAGCAACAAATGTTTGCTACCAAGGTGTGTCTTATGCAAATGCTTCCAACCTCATGTCCTGACCTTTCCTTTGTTATTCTTATCTTTTAAAGAACAGTTTCTTGTTTGGGGGAAAAAGCAAACAACCCAGGTTTCTCCCCACCTTCCCCTCCCTCCACAGCCAGTGATGTCCAAGCAGCCCATTCCACCTTGCAGCCTATGGACAGACATTTTGCTGCTGGGGTCACGTAGTGTTTGGGATGAAGTTAGCATCATTCCTAAAAGCCATCAGATGGGATACACACTGTGCCTCAGGGGGGTTGTGCTGACCTTCATTTTATCAAGACAGACTCAACTTGCGAGCAAACCAGCCAGTCCCCTAAGTCCTCGCTGTGCATGGACCCACCAGGCACAGCATCCCAGCTGCCCTTTCCCCATCTTCCTCTCCTTCCTTGCAGGCCTGAGTCCCGTGTGTGGACGGTGGCGTTGCTGCTGGGGACGTGCCTGCTGTACTGTGCCCGTGTCACCGTGCCCATCTGCGCCGTCGCCCTCAGCTCCTACTTCGACTGGGACAAGAAGCAGTCCGGCGTCGTGCTCAGCAGCTTCTTCTGGGGCTACTGCTTGACGCAGATTATTGGAGGGCACATCAGTGACCAGTACTGGAAATTATTCTCATGTTTCCTCTTTTTTAAAGACGCTTAGCTTGGTTTTGGTGCCTCAGTTCCAGTTGTAACAGTGGCTGTGTGAAGTGTCACCCTGGGACAGCGATGAGGTGGAAGGGTTGAAGTGTGTCCGTGGGGAGGAACTCTGTGGGACACTGTAGGTTGCTCTGAAAAGGGGTTGAGGTTTCTCTGTCAGCCTCACTCAGGGTCTATTGCTCTGAATGAGAAGGGGCATAGATAGTTTAGACTGTCCAGTTAGAAGCTTTGGATGCCCCATCCCTGGAAGTGCTCAAGGCCAGGTTGAATGGGGCTTGGAGCAACTTGGTCCAGCGGAAGGTGTCCCTGCCCATGACAGGGGATGGAGTGAGGTGGTCTTTAAGGTCCCTTCCAACCCAAACTATTCTGTGATTCTAGGATTCTACAAATACAGGGTTTTTTAATTTGATCTACACAGGTGATCTTTGTTTTCAGTTCAGCTCATCCAGTTTTTCTGCCCTATATTCTCTTGCAATCTTTTTGCAAGCAAGTCTCTGTACACAGTTTGTGTCATCTTTGGAAAAAACAAGTGTTTCCATGTTATGGTATGAATTAAAAGACAAACAACTTCCTTGGCTGGCTGTAGAGGAAGGTCTGAATCGAGTTCCTGCTCAAGTTCCTTTCCTCAGCCACCCTATTAGGACCTTCCTATGAAATGTTTTGTGAGGAGCACATGCCTGGAAGGAGTACGTTACCCATGTAGTGCACCATGCAATTTAATTATGGTCCTTAATAGTTTCCAAGCAAACACCTGCAAAAACCTGAATGTTAAAAGGCAGAGATGATGCAAAAAGAGCAGATGTAAAACACCATCACTGGTTAAGAGAAGCAGAATGGTGGCAGCACTTGGGCTTCCCCTCCATCACAAGCAGAGACTTGAGTGTGTCCATGTTGTGGGGTCTCTGGAATTGGGGGGTGCGTGTGCTGGAGCTGGATGGGAAGTGCTGGCAGGAGGTGGGAAGGGAGGAAGGTAGAGCTACTCCCCAAGGGCTAAAGATGTGTAAGAGAAGAACAGGTTTGACTCAATAGTTGCTCTTAAAAACAGGCTAAACTGGGAAGGGCACTTGAGTCTTGACTGGAGCACTTTGCCCTTTTGCCCTCCCATCTTTGATAATGTGTTCTCTGTCTTCCAGAATAGGAGGTGAGAAAGTCCTCCTCCTCTCAGCATCAGCCTGGGGGTTCCTCACAGTCCTCACCCCACTGCTCACTCATGTCACTTCTGCCCATCTCGTTTTTATGACCTCCTCCAGGTTCCTCATGGGGTTGCTGCAAGGTGAGACCCCTGTCCTGAATGTGTGTCTGTGTGTCTGTGTGCCCAGGGGCTTCCTTGAGCGGGGGCTCACATGTGGTACATTGAGATGCAAGTCCTGTGGTTTGCAGTGCATGAACCCTTCCCTTGTGTGCCTGAGCAACTTTCTGCCTCAAAGCTGCCTCCACATCCAGAACTTCCAGGGGAAAAACCAGTGACATTTCTAGAGAAAGCCTGACAAGTCATTCCCCTGTAGAAATCTCTCTGCCAGACAGGGGCTGTTGGCTTTGGAAATCATCACTGGTCCTGTTTGATTTTCCACATTTTAAAACTCCTTCAAAGCACTTGGAGAAAATTGGCCCTTACCAAAACTTTTGGATCATCTGGGGTGATTTTCCTTCTCTCTTGCTGTGCTGCAGCACTGAGAAGTGCGTTGGCACTGATGGATTTACAGTAGCAGTGGTGATGATGAAACAGGATTATGGAGAAGGCACAAACCTTTCATGGCGATGGCTCCTCTTAGTTTATGTTATATCCCTGTATTGAATCCACCAAAGGTTTTACTGCTTTGTCTCAGTGCTCTCCTTCTGAATCTTTTAAGTTTGCTTTTGATTTGCTGACAATCCTGACTGCTCCCTGCCTTGTTCCTGTTGCTTTCAGGGGTGTATTTCCCATCCCTGGCCAGCCTGCTGTCCCAGAGGGTCCGGGAGAGTGAGCGAGCCTTCACCTACAGCACAGTGGGGACTGGCTCACAGTTTGGGTAAGTTCAAAGGGCTCTGAGCAGTGAGTGACAGTCTCTGGACATCATATGTGATGAAATGCCATTAAATAGTTGGAGGCAAAACTCACAGCCCAAAGTACATGTGGATTCATGCGTCCTCAAGGACACAGGCTGCAGCTGAGGAAGCCTCAGGCAGTTGCTGTCATGCCTGTCAAGGATTTATGTATTGTTTCCTCTTTCTTTTCAAATCAGACTTTGAAGAGTGTTTGCAACATTTAATTACTATGGGAAACAGCCTGATTCAGTGGGAAGACGAAGGGTCAGCCTGAGACTGATCACCTGTCCTCTCTGATAGATGAGGAGAATAGAACTTCCACATTTCTGCTGATCTGCATCAGAATTTTCTTTCTAAATGGAAGGGTTGCTTAAAAGCCAAATAGGAATATTACTGTGTTTACTATCATAGTTTTTCAATGTGCTCATTTCTTTTGCTGTTTCATACATTCTGTGAGACACTGCACACCAGCAACTTCCTTTTCTTCCCTCAATGTCATGTTTCAGCATGGGGCAGGTGAGGGAGAGGCCCCTTTGGGGTTTCTGCTGCCCAGTGAAGACCTGCCCCAAGATGCCACTCTGGGAATAGGATAGGCTGCAGAACCATGGGCAGACATGGGCAGATGGGAGCACCTGCACATGCAGCGACTGAGAAATTCTTCCCTGTGAGGGCGGTGAGGCCCTGGCACAGGTTACCCAGAGAAGCTGTGGCTGCCCCATCCCTTGAAGTGTTCAAGGCCAGGTTGAATGGGGCTTGGAGTAACCTGGGATAGTGGAAGGTGTCCCTGTCCATGGCAGGGGGTTGGAGTGAGATGAGCTTTAAAGTCCCTCTCAACCCAAGCTCTTTTGTGATTCTGTGGCTCAGTGATGCAGCCTTGACCCCAGGGAGCATCTCCCATCAGTGTGTGCAGTCTGGATACTCTTAGCCAGACCAGTAAATCCAAGTGGTTTCCCTTGCAGGACACTGGTGATTGGTGGTGCAGGATCCCTCCTCCTGGACTGGTATGGCTGGGAAAGCGTTTTCTACTTCTCTGGTTTGCTCACTTTGCTCTGGGTTTACTGCACCTGCAAGTACCTCCTGAGTGAGAAAGGTAAATCCCAGGCATCTCTTGGGCTGCCAGTGCTCCCAAGGCTCTGGGAACCGGGCGATTCCTCTCTGTCATTTTCTGCAAATCCTCTGTATTTCCAAGTTCATGCCTGCTCTTCTGCCAAGACCTTTTGTTCAAATGTCTTCTGTAATATACACTGTGTCCCACCCAAGATCCCCAACCCAGAAACGAGGTTTTGAGCTCTTGCAATGCTGATTTCCTATTTCAAGTCCCACACTGGATTATATCCCTGTTGAGAGCCTGATCTGGCTCCTCAGTACTCTTTAAGCACCAGTAAAAACACAAAACAGAGCATGATCTTTAAAGTGGATTAAGCTAAAGCAGGGCAAGATACTTATTCACAACTAAGAGCATCTACACATAGGGCTTTAAAAAAACAGTTAATCCAGAATATCTCTTCTGAAATAACTGTCTGGGAGTAATTCTACATATGGACATTATACCTGGCTACAGCATTATTAGTATGAGCATGGTATGTAGAAGCCCAGCTCATCAGGAGCTGGGTGTGAGCCTGATATTGCACAGAATTCAAACGTGGTCCCTGGCCAAGGGATTTTTGTTTAATTATTACAAGAGATACAAATAGGTGAAGGTGGCTGGATGGGAAAGTGTGTGGATGCAATGGAGAAATTTTGGTCAATGTAACAAGGTGTTTTCATGAGCACTCAATTGTGCCATAGCCAGAAAACAAGGGTTAGAAGGAGATTAAAGGTAATTGTATAGTGGTGTCCCAGGGCTGCTTCCAGCTGCACAGAAAATTACTGATCAGAGCTTTCCTTTGGATGTTTTCTTCCCTGCAGAACTCATCATCCCCATAGACTATTTAACGAGAGGCCTCTCGATATCCAAGCAGACCAAAGTTCCTTGGAAGCAGCTGTTTAGGAAGGCACCGATATGGTAGGCAGATGCAGCAGCTTCCAGCATCAGCCAGGCTGGAGAGCACGCTCCTTTTTCTCCTCCCAGGGCTTATTTCTTCGGCCTCTGTCTTTTTTGTCCACTTATTTATATATTGGGGAAGCATAATGAGGTTTTTTAATTTCTTCTGTATAAATAAAGAACTGAAAAAGTAAGCTTGGCAAAAGGTGGTTTATGTGCTATCCAGGGACTCCCAGGCTTGCATGTTACTGGTAAATCCTTCTTCACAGGCTGTTCTCCCTGAATGAGTCCTGTGCTCCTTCAGAGTGATATTCTCCACCAGACTTGTTAGAAATGCTGCTTGTAATGGGGCTCCTAAGAAGTGCTGCTCAGGGGCACTGAGTGGCACAGGCTGTGTTCTCATTGCTGGCAAACATCTTTTTAATGGCCATTTTTCCTTTGGGAGGCTGCAATGGGTATTGAAGCTCATCCAAGCATGTTCCCAAGTGCTGTTTTAAGACGGCAGGGCAATAAGCCCATTCCTGCCTTGAATAACAATGGATCTGATAACAAAACCCTAGAAAACCCTAAACAACACCTCTTGGAGCAGGAGGACTCTTGTAGCCTGGCGGGAAATGCACTGGCATAAATACCAGTGCAATTAACCTCGGCTGAGCCCGGCACTGACGTCAGGCACTGTTCGATGGGGCAGTGAAAGAACCAGCGGTGCTGCAGGGGGAGAAAGCCAAAAGGAGTAGTTATCTATGAGAAAAATCTCAGGAAGCAATTGCAGTGCTGTGAGGGATTTCTTTATAAACCAGGAACTGAAATATTGGGTTTCTCGAGTGCCAGTTTCCCACCCAGTGTGACCTGTCACTCCTGATCGTTTCCTCTCCGCTGTGTATTTTCAGGGCTGTCATCATCGCTCAGCTCTCTACAGCCAGCACCTTCTTCACTCTCCTCTCCTGGCTGCCAACTTTCTTTAAGGAAACTTTCCCCGAGTCAAAGGTGGGTTGGCTCTGAGGCACAGGCATTGCTGCTCTCAGAAGGAGATTGTGCTGGGTACCTGCCAGAACGGGTTGGCTGGGGAGGAAGATGATGGCAGAGGGATTCAGTGGGAGCTGGCTGGGGGACAGGAGGAGGTGGGAGGTTTCCCTGTGGGATTAAAAGCCATGGCACCCCTTCATATATATTTGGAGATGCCAAATATTTATTTATTATTTAGGGATGCTGAAGGGGGGCAGAGCTGGGGCACTTTCCAGGTGGTGAAAAGTAGATTATATTTGGTTTTCAGACTGCTTTTCTTCTGAGGAAAGGATGGTTTTCAAATGGCACAGAGCTCATGACATTATGCTGTTGCAGATAACCACCAGTCACTCCTGGTTTGTCACAGGGTTTTTAACTGGACTGACATTGTACAGCTCAGACCTGCCTGCAAAAATGATAATTACCATTAATAATATGTGCTTCAGAAATACTACAAAAGCTTCCCTCTCCTCAGCACAAATGATGTTCCCATTTTTCATAAAGCCAGGAAATACTCATCTGGTCTGAAAGCTGGTATTTTCATCTTGTTCTCAGAAACTCACAGTCTTTTTCACAATGGCTCTGTTAGGTTTTTACAATTTCCAGAGCTGCTTACAAATGCCTTTTCATAGTACACATGTAAAGCTCTTTATGGCATACTTGATATTTATATTAAAATTGTGTATTAAACCAGCAAACATATTGTTGTGACAAGATCTGTGCACCTCGAGTAATGTGCTTGTGCAGCAGTAATTTACCATCTGTTAAGCATTATATCATGGTGCCCTTATGTAAGACGCTCTATATAGTGTTCCTGCATCTGATAATCGCTTTGTGTATTTTAAAACATGGTTTGGGGTGCTCGGTTTTAAAGGATGGATGATAATCCTTAATGTGGGAAACCTGTGTCACCTGCTGGTCCAAGTCCCTTTCTGCAGGTGAGCTGCCTCACCTCGGTCTGGGCAGCTGCCTCCAGCCCACCTGGGTGGAGGTGTTGGAGGGTTTGGATCAGGGTGATGGGCTGAGGGATGAGACAAAGTGTGTTGGGATTTTCGTGCTGAGCAACCACAGCTGGTGTTAGTAGATACCAGAGGCATTGCCCCGCAAACCCCATGGGCTAAGGTTTTCAAAAGTGGCCAAGACCCGAATTTCTAAGGCACAGAACAATGCAGACAGACCCTGGTATGATTTCCAGGAGCAGCTGAAATAGGATTATTGGAAAACGAGATTATTCAGCCCTCCCATGCATTCTGAAGCCAGGCAGGAAGGGGAGATGCCTCCATGGGGTAACAGACTCTGAGCAAAAGGGGAAATGCAGAGGGGAATGAAGGGATGGATGAGTAGGTGCAACCAGCTGGAATGAAGCCTAGCCCAACCCACACTGATTTCAGCTCCTTGTAGGATCTGGGCACACAAGTGCCCCTGAGCAACTGTAATCCATCTGACCAGTAATCGGCTGTGATTACAGCTGTGGCAAGCTCACTTAATTGAAAATAGGCTGAAATATGTTGCTACCCATAATGTTACCTAATCCTACCATTAGAAAATCCAGCTATGCTCCCTCAGCCTCACAGTAACGCTGCTAATGAGGTTGGAGCTGCTGGGAATTTTGACAGCAGCTTTGCTGGTGACCCACAGGAAACCCACAGTGTGCTTCTCAGGCTCTGTGGTTCTCCACCACACCATCCTGCTGAGCAGTAAACTTTCCCTCTTTCCCAGAGCTTTCTGCCTCTCCCTTGAATGCAGGGTTGCCAGGGCAGAAGGAAAGACAACAAACCTACAAATGCTAAAGCCTCATGATGCACCTGCCCCCTTACAGACTTTGGAGTGGGGCAGGGTGCAGCTGAGACCTGGCTCTGCAAAGGGGGTAGAGATGCTGCAACAAGTCCTGAGTGCTTAATTTTTTCCTCTTTCTACAGATACTGCAGACTGTCAAATAAAATATTTGCAAACAAACTCATCTCTGACAAACCTCTCTTAATTTTCACTCCATTTCAGGGTTGGGTGTTTAATGTAGTCCCTTGGCTGGTTGCAATTCCAACAAGCTTGTTCAGTGGATTTCTGTCTGATCATTTAATCAGTCAAGGTAAGAGCTCTTCTGATTTTTTGTCAACTCTTATTTTATTTGATTTTGAAAGAGGGCCTGGGTGGGAGGAGATGGGCTTTGTTGGTAGGGAGAAAACCCAGCAAACAGACAATGAGGTTCTGATACAAAAGCAGAATAAATACTCCAGTGTCCAGTGTTTGGGGCTCCCTTTGATCTCAGTCATAATATCCACCTGGAGATGAAAACTGGGAATCTGAAATCCACTTAACCTATGGTGTCCTGGCTGGAGAACAAGGAGAACTGGTGAGCTGTGCTTATCTCCGACTCTCCCTTTGTTTTCCAGGGTACAGAACCATCACCATTCGTAAGTTCATGCAGGTAAGAGAGCTGAAGCTGTGGGAGAGACACCAAGTTACCTGCTGAGCTCTGTTTACATGTCAGACTGGAGCTCATATGGAGCTGGGTTGGGGGTTATAGGTGGAAAGAGGAAAGGTTTTCTGGCTTTGCAGATTGATTGATGGTCCGTGTGTGTGGGAAAGGAAATCCAGAGGAAAACCCTGAGTGAGGAACAGGACATGGACCAATGGTAACATTGAGCACAGTGAGTGCTCTGAAGGGGTTTTCTTTCATAGGCAAAGGCCAACCTGTCCCAGGTGTCACACTGTCACTCCAAATGACTCCTTAAATACTGAGGAAGTAGCAATACAAGGATGGACAAAAATAGAAGTGCTGGGTGAGAACACAGTGTATCCTCTGCTCTGCAGTGTCACATCCTTCTGGACAGACCTCTGACACAGAAGGGCAGGACACTTGGGAATAAAAAGGCTTGAGGAACACCTGGTGCATACAAGCTTTTGCCATTGGAAAAGGGAACAGTTTGTTCGTGACAGGAGTTGCTTTCTTCCTTACAGAGAATGTGCTGTGGTGTTTAATTTTCCCTTTTTTCCAGGTCATCGGCTCTGGCGTCTCAAGCATTTTTGCTTTGTGTCTGGGCCAGACCTCCAGTTTTTGCAAAGCAATAGTGTTTGCCTCTGCCTCTGTTGGACTCCAGACCTTTAACCACAGGTAAGGAGAGTGATGGTGATGGTAGCCCTTAGCTCCCATCCCACATTTTGGTGTCTTGGAGGAGACTGCCTCCATCCTGACTGTCAGACCAAGAACTGGCACTTGCCTGACTGTCGTGTGTTGGTCCCTGTGAGGCCAGTGGAGTTTAGTGCTTGCTGGATTGGAAATGATCCAGCAAACCTCTAATGTGGGGAAAGGCTTGGATCAGCCAGTGTTAGGGAGACAGAGCAGGAGGGGAATTGCACTTTGGCTCCTGTGAACACTTCGAGTTGAACTGTTTCCCTTGTTGTGCTCACCTCTGCTGCTTCACTCTCAGCTTCTACTCCTTTCTCCTGCCAGTGCCATTTCTTGTCCAGGACATTTCCTTGTGTTTGACAAACTGAACTCTGTGTAAATGATGAAAAAGCAGTCATGCTCCATTCAAACAGCCATTTATTTTCCCTCTCTGTTTCTCAATAGTGGCATTTCAGTAAACGTGCAGGACCTGGCCCCTTCGTGTGCTGGCTTCCTGTTCGGTAAGGATTCCATGTTGGAGAGGTGGCATCTATGAGGGGGATGTGGCCAAGCAGGAGTAGCTCTGGGCAATATCTATTCCATGTGTGCAGCCACAAATTCTCTCTGTGATAAACCTGACAGTGCTGGGGGCAGGTAACAGCATCTACCTGCCTTTCGATCTGTCAGGTGCTCACCTGCACCCCGGGGTGGGCTGAGGCTGCATGTCCATGGTCCCTGGCACAGGCTGCCCAGAGAAGCTATGGATGCCCCATCCCTGGAAGTGTTCAAGGCCATGTTGGACAGGGCTTGCAGCAACCTCAGCTGGAGTCCCTGCCTGTGGCAGGGGGTTGGAACGAGACAATCTTTAAGATCCCTTCCTACCCAGACTACTCTGTGATCCTATGATTAACAAGGCCTTATGCTGAGTGTGCAGACCAGGGGTTGGTGGGAGCCAGCATGAAGCTGCTCATGTCCTTGGGTTTTGAACACACAATTTCTTTCTTTTCTTTCCAGGGGTTGCGAATACAGGTGGAGCCCTCCTAGGTAAAGTATCTTCCTGCAGCTGATCCTTTCCTGGGGAGCCCTCTCCCTGCAGAGGGCAGGATCCAGCCCCAGAGCCTTTGCATGTGTTTCTCTTCTCTCCTGTCACAGGTGTCATTTGTGTGTACCTGGCTGGTTACCTGATTGAAACAACTGGCTCCTGGATTTCTGTTTTCAACTTGGTGGCTGCCGTTAACAGCATTGGGCTCTGTGTATTCCTCCTGTTTGGAGAGGCTCAGAGGGTGGACACAGACTCTGCATATGTGGATCTCTAGAGATGAGCCCAGCAAGCAGGAGAATGTCATGTCTGTGGGTCATTGTTGCACAAGTGCCAAAGAACATTTTACTTTTTTTTAGGTGTCTTAACAGGAAAAGAATTTATGCTGAAACCAAGTACATAATGGGTCTGGATGGAACCCATGAGAATAAAGAAATTTAGAGTTAATTTTTTGCTCAGGGCGTAGCTGGTGGCTTGCAGAGCCATCCAGCTCAACATCTCCAGTAAGGATATTGTCTGTGGGACCAGTTTGTCCCACTCTGTGTCTAGTGGACAAATATCCATGTGGCCAAAGGAGGTTACCTGGCGTGTCTGCCGAGGCTGCTGTGGGTCCGTGCCCTGCTGAGGGGAGCTGCTTCTCTGAGTGGGAGTGGGTCCCCCCATGCTGTGCTGTCCTGTGACCATCCATCTCTTGGAGTGCTGTGCCACACGTGTCCTCTGAGCTGTGTGACAGGAATCATCCAAACGAATGTACCTCTGACCTTAACCCTCCTCCTGTGCCTTCGTTTTGCAGCCTGCTCGGCAGGTACCAGCCAGGTGTACAGGGGTTGTGAGCTGAATTCCAGCCTTCCCTTCAGGGAATGTCCCGCTGGATGTGTGCCCTGGGCTCAGGGGCTGTGTCAGTGCTGACGGGGGCTGTGGGGCAGAGGCTCCAAGCCAAGCCTGTCTTTACTCAAGGACAGAGCTCAAGGCCTCCCTCCTCTCTCAGGTGGCTTTATCCCAGCCCTGAGCCCAGGTGGACCAGCGCCACCGTGAGAGCA
Source organism: Calyptomena viridis (assembly GCA_013390005.1). NCBI lineage: Eukaryota > Metazoa > Chordata > Aves > Passeriformes > Eurylaimidae > Calyptomena > Calyptomena viridis. Next base: position 44,804 of record WEIV01015993.1, on the reverse strand, counting down.
GAGCTGAGCAGCCATCCCGCAGGGTCAGGTTTAGCTGGACTGACCTCTGGTGCAGGAAGAGCTGAGGAATCCCCCAGGAGCTGTTTTACCAGATTTTGTGAATGTATAGGGAGAACTGGTCACATTCTGTGCTATGGACCTACACTCCTTATTGCTTTCTGCTTGATTAGATGTGTCCTCCACGTGCTCTCAAAGGGCTGAGGAAGGCTTTCCAAAGAGGGCAGGTTTCTGTGTTGAGCATAAAATGAATTACTGCATTGGGGATCCATAGGGATGTGGATCCCTGTGGTTCCCTGTATCAGAGGGAAATACTTGGCTGTAGACATCTCTGAGCCTGAATGTCTTAAGTTATTTATAAATATTTTAAAATGCAAGCACCAAATTCTATATTTTATGTACTTGAGGCCTGATTCTGCATGCTTATTTGAGTGGTACTCCCACCAAATCCCACACTATTTCTTGAAGGGGAGGATCTACCAGCCGCCTTTATTTGGTTTTGTAGGATCAATTTTAAATGTGGCATTTCATGTTAAAGTAATTCATTCCTTTTCCTCCCACCTCTTGCTTGGAACCTGAAGGGATCTCTTGGATTTCTCTAGTGCTTAGCAGAAGACTTTGTCTCAGACTCAGTAGATTTCCCGAGGACCTTGCAGTGCAGGAAAGCTGCAGGTTCAGGTTCATTATCTGTAAAAAGAAGCAATTATCCCCTACTTCTCGTTTTGTTTTGACCGAATTTCTTCTTGGAGAACCTGTCGAGCCATGTTAAGTTTATGAATAGGTGGATTTGTAGTGAAAATACTGACAGCCTTTTAATTGCAGAGACACTAATGGGTGACAGTAAGCTGAGCCGAGCCACTTACTGGGCTTTAAGAGATAAAGATGCAACTGCCTGATGTTTTCCCAAGAGAATAAAAAATCAATGTGACCTGAGAGACAGAGAGATAAGAAAGTATTTTTTTCTTCTTCTATGTTTCTTTTTCTTCCAAAAGGCCGTTTGGTACCATAGTACCACCTTGTATCCCAGCTGCTGCAGAACCAGGACCCAGGAACGGTGCTGGGAAGTCTTAAAATCAATAGATAAACTGAGAAGAACACTCAGAGCAAACACAGCCAGGCTTGCCAAAGAGGCCCGAGGCTGTGCTGCCATCTCTGCCAGCTTGTCCTTTGTCCAGTCTGAGCAGATTGCTTTCGTGGCCGTTTCTTAGTGACAGAGGAAAAAAAAAATAGGATGGGTTTTGTGGTTTGGGTTTTTTTCTTTGGCCTTTCAGTGTTGCAGGTCAGGAGCACAAGGAGTCAGCTCTGGTTCTCTTTGCTGGTTGCACCATTTCTTGTGGAAGAGTTGATGAGTTTAAATCACTCACATTCAAACCAGGAGGCTTGGCCACCCCTTGGCTCTGCCAGCTGGGAAATTTGGAACTAAGATCTTCAAAGGAAAGGCAGCATGGTTGGCTGTGCCTTTTCTGTAAGTCCAGTGAGCTTTTCTGGTTATGTGTCTCTCTAACTGGCTAATAATTTAAATGTTTGAATTGAGGCTTATGTTTAATTATCCTCATACCTCTTTTGTCAAGTATTGAAACCATTTTGCATGTGTGTACTGCTATTTGTTTAAGCCACCTTGCCAAAGCTTATGATATGAGAGTTTTTGTTACAGAAGGACATAAAAAAATAAAAGGCAGCGAATCATTTGCACACTGTGGTTTTCCTTTAACTGCAGAGGTGTTAATTTGTGTGATCAGTAAGAGATAGATAAGTATATTTGATGTGATTAACTCCTGTGGGGAGGCTGTACTGGGAGAGTAGCTGGGCTGGCAGATTTTCACAGCATCCTTGAGGGTACTTGTGTACATCAGACTCGGAGCACATCCAGCTACATCTTCTCACTACTTTTGGAAAAATGACTAAAAGCTTCTTCAGCAGAGCTGTGGTCAGCACTGCATCAGGGGACATGATACAACATCAGTTAGGAGTAATACCACAAACGAAGTGATTTTTGGTTTGGGTGGGATACACCCCGCAGGCAGATCACCTTCCACATGGAGACCTGCTAAAAAACCCCCCCACATTGCCAGGTTTTTTTTTTTCACATCCTCGCTGATAGGTTCGAATAGATGCCAACAGAGGGAGCTGCGAGATTTGGGATGTAGCAGCTCCTGGCTGGCACGAACTGCCGAGCCCGGCCCTGGCATAGCTGGCACAGCTGGCACGGATAGTGTGGTGATGTGGATGGTTTGGCTGGCACAGCTGGCACAGTGAATACAACTGGCAAAGCCTGGCCCTGTCAAGGAGCAGCCCTGGCTCGTGGCTCTCATCCCCGGAGCTGCCTTGGGGAGTCCCAGGATCTGCTGTCCCAGCATTCGATTTCCCCCCTCACCTGGCAATTGTATAGTTAGTGTGAGGAGGTGGAGGAAAAGTTTGGGAGACGTTTTGAAAGGAGAAACAGCCATTAAAGGAATTGTAGCATCTCATTTGTAGGGTCATGTAATCAAGAGAAAATCTTTTAAGTACTGCAGAGTCCTCTAGTTTTCTCCATAGTGTGCTCAGAAAAAAACCCCCATGAAACTTGGTGGCGTGAAAACAATGCTGAAGATAATTTAGGGTTTGAGTGCAAGTTATCCTCAAATTTTCCTCTCCTTTTGCTCCTCGTATAAAGGTACAAACAACCTCTGACATACACACTTGAGTTATTTTAACCTATCAGGTAATTTAGGTTATTTAGAGCAATTCCTTAAATTGTCAGTGTCACAGGTTGGATCCCAGCTTTCCACCCTGCCCTAAGCAAGAAGGGAGAGGCACAGTGCAAAAGGAACTGGGAATCTGTGTCTGGACATAAAGGCTGATTCATGACAGGTACGTTGTATTGCTGCTGGGGATTGGTTTGTATTTAAATTCTTTGGGATATATTCCATAGCTGGCTGGAGATCATTAGAAGGATAGTGTTTCATTGCAGTTTGCATAACACTAAATCACTAAACACGTTTAAGCAGATGGAAAGCAAAACACAGGAGGAAAAATTGCACTATTTGGAGGAGAAAAGAGACAGCAAAGAGCACTTCTTGCTGATAGTTTTGCCTGGAAAACACAAGCAGATGCTCTCACAGCAGAGACCTGATCTAACATCCACCTGGCAGCTCCCCAGGGCCAGGACATGCCCCAAAGACACCAGTTCTGCAAAGGGCACCCAGACCTGTAACAAGCAAAATATCACCCTTTATTGCAGCCATGACCTACTGCATGGCATGTAATGAGGAATTTTCCATTTCAAACTTTAATGCAATAATTAAGATGTCCATTAGGGTCTTCACAGTTTGGCTGCCTGTAATTAAAAATGGGAATGATGGGGGGGGGTGAAATGGCAGGGAGTTGCAGTCCAGGGCATCAAGCTTCCTCCAGCAGCTTTAAGTACTCTCCAGTTTCTTCTTCCCTATTTCGTTTTTTTCTTCAAAGTAATTTCCCTGGTTTTGTTTGTAACTGTCCTCACAGCAGGTAGTCTGAAAAACACATGAAAAAGTAGTATAGCTTGGGTTTAAAACAGATTTTCTACTCTACCAAAACACCTCCGAAATACTGATCCCCCTGCAGTGCAGTTTTTGGGGATGTCTCTGAGCAGGGGATCCCTGGGGCTCTACAGGCTTCACCTTGGGCCAGGCTGGCCCATCCAATGGTCCTGGGGACATTGGAGACATGGGGTCCTGGGGACATGGAGCCAGGACACCTGAGCTCCCTAGGCACAGAGTCACAGTCCTGCTTACACAGTTCCCAGTGCAGGATTAAGGGTAGGGTAGGTTTTATCCAATAATGAGAAGAAACCCCCATACAAACCCACATCTTCCAAAGTGTCTCTGCTCCTGGGAAGCCAAATTCCCATTATCCAGTAATTGGATTTGGCCTCTTAAAGCAGGACTGAAATAATGTAAGATTCTGTTCCCAAATCACCAGATTTTTGCAAGGGATTAACAAAAATTAATGATTTGACTGAGAAAGTAGCTGCCAGAAAAGCTTTGGCTGATCCCTTGCATCCCTTCCCAAATTGCTTTCCCCTGCTCTGTACAACTCCCAATTTACTGGTTACTCACTCTTGTTCCTCCAAACACAGCTCTGGGCACGATCTCCTGCAACTTTAACATTCATTATTCTCTAATAAATTGTTTTTAATTTTAACTCCAAAGGAAAAAAAAATTACAATCCCACTTCCATGGAAGACAATGGAAAGGTACACATGTAGCAATTATCAGGAGGATTTTACACAAAGAATTAGCAACCTACTCGTGCATGTCCTGCATTCTCATTAAAGGCAAACTGTTTGTGGGTGACAGGGGATTTTCCTGTGCAACCATTTAGGCTCGTTGCAGCTGTTAAATTCCTTTCATGTCTTTTTTTTCCCCCCTCTCCTACCAAGTTTCAGACAAACCCACTAATTTACAACCTCTCCTTTGTACCTGTGTGAGTTCCAGGTGAGGCAGATGCTTTCATGAGTCCCATCCTCAGCTCTTCAGTTCCCCAGAGCTGGTGTGAACCTCCAGCTCCTCAATTCTCTGGTCCATCTCCCTCCCAGCCCTTTTCCAGAAGCCCGTTTAGCAGATCTGGGGGAGCAGACAACCCCCCACATGTCCCCAGCCTCATGGGAGGGAGGATATGTCCTCTTTATTTTGCATCCCAGACCCTGGTTATTTACTGGTTATTTAGACAAAATAACCCCCTTGAACAAGAAGTATTATCAGCAAGTGCATAATCGGATATTAGAGAGGAGATCTCTAGGTAAGTAATTTATTGTGATCTTTTATTTCATTTTATTTCAGCCCATCTGGGACAAAACTGTGCTTTGCAAAGGCCTGGAGGCTGCAGTTCCCACTGCAGGAGCCACCTGGACCAGGGAGAACTCAGCACAACCCTCTGTCCTTGCAATGTCGTTTTACAGAAACATCTAAGTAGGACACTCACTGCAACAAAGTGGTGACCCAAGAAACATTTACACAGCCCTGGGCTGTCCTTCCAGGAGAGCCAGTGCTGGCAGGAGATGGGCTGTTCTATACTTGGACACAAGCTTTGGATCCAGGGACTCTGATCCAGGATCAGAGTGGTACCTGTTCTTTGGAGATTTTGTGCCTGGTGTCAGCTGGGAGAACAAAATTCAAATTTAGCTAATTTCTTACATAAATGATGCATTTTGGGGGATTAAAAGCTATTGCAATATTTTGATTCACCTCCAAAGCAAATTTATTTCCTGGCTCTGTGATGAGCTACGTGACAATCTTTAGCCTTTTTGTCACCAACTCTGGATGTATCACTTGGTTCTTTGAGCTCTGTCAGATACCAAGTGATCTCTCTCGGCACTCTCAGATCATTCCAACATTTTCAGAAACGCACTGTGTAATTTTCATTTGAATTAGGATAAAAATTACCGAAATCCAAAAGCAGAGACAGAGCCTTGAGATGAGCAAACTCTTCCTGGCAGGTTTTGGAAATCTGTCATGATAACTCAAGGTTGAAAAATGGGAATTTTTTGGGAGAGCTGAAAGAAAAACATGCCTGGAACCAGCTGTATTTTAAAGGGTTTGGGAGACAAAACACTTCTGAAAGAGCATCGTTAAGATGTATTACCCACAGGTTTAAATGATATGGCTAAAGCTGTTCAGGAGGGCAACTGTGCTGTTTCAAAACCAGATATGCTGTTACACAGGCAATTATATATGCCAAATTTGCTGAGGTAGTTTGCCTGACTGAGACCTGCCTGTGTGGGAGCAGACATATGAAAATCTGGCTTGTGAATATAACATCAAGGTAATGCAATTTGAGGTATTACTGGTGGGTTTTGTAGAGCCAAAATGAGAGCATGAGTAAGAAATGACACATTTTAGCATTATTCAGGGTTTCTGTGTTTGCAGGTGAATCTTTACCACTGGGCTGTCAGAATGTGTCATCACTCCCAGCAAAGACACAGTTTTCTCTCTTTTCCTCAAAGGCAGTGCTAATTTTTATCCTCTTCTGATGTTGTTAGTTCATCCTCTCCCTCCTCCTCCTCCTCCTCCTCCTTGGAGATTTCTGGATTAAAGAATAAAGCACTGAATTGATTTCCTGAACGTGCATTAGAGAGGATTATTCCAGGAGATTCATCTGTGTTTGGTGGATTAAAATTTCCAGGGAAGGGCAGCTCCAATCTCAGCCAATACTTCTCTCAACATATCGTGAAATATTTTCTTCTTTTGCAGGCAAGAAGGAGCATCATGAAGAGCAGGATACAGAGAGCAGAAGTTCTCAGCCCTGGTGTTTGAGCTTCAGTATCTTTTTTATCACCAGAGTTTCCTGTATAGATATATGAAGGGTCATTCATGTAGATTCTGCCTGTTCTTCACTCTGCTAATAATAAAGAATAAAACCACACACATGCTATGCAGACACAGAAGTCACTCCAGTACCAGAGAATCAGGGACAAATCTCTGCACAGCATCACTTGCCATCAGCAGCACCCTCTGAGAGAGGAGCACAGCATCCAAACAAAATGGGGCCTGTCCAATTAGTTAATTTGGCCTCCATGCCTTGCACAGACATAGCAGATCAAGGGCCTATTACATTATAAGAGTGAAGCCTTTATAGCAATGCATATCTGTGAATTATGCTTCAGAGGTAACAACTAAAGCAGAGGTAAAGCTCCCACCCTTCTGGTCTCTCTTGTACACGGAGGAGACACTGTGTATAATTGAGCAGAAGAGGCAAAACCTCTTCCCAGGAGAGGTGGAGGCAAGTCAGCCCCAGACCCTAATTGAGACCTTGGAGACCAGCCTTTAGATGTCAACCAGCTGGACAAACAATGATGACTTCTCTGTAGTGCTTGGACACATCAGCTGGGCTGCCCTTGCACTCAGCTTTAGCAGGGCTTGGTCTGGTGATGGTCAAAAGAAAAGGAGAAAGGAATTAAAAAATCAGATGTTATCAGGAGAGGTGAAAGAAAGCAGTGACGGAAATGGTCTTCATTTTATCACTGCCTTCCAAACCGAGGAAGGCGCTGGGTGTTGTAGCCACATTTTTCCGAGTCTGAAATTCTTGGTTTCCAGAGCTGATTTGATTGTCTCAGTCTAGAACCAGAGCAGGAATCACGAATTGTCAAAGAAAATAACCTACATGTTTGTAAGCTTGGAGAAGGAAACAGGGCCATTGCCTGGCTTGGTACAGGGGTGGGAGGAAGTGGCAGCAGCTGAAGGGTCAAGATAGAAGGAAGGATGGAGCTCTACTTGCTTGAGATGGATACCAGCATTCGAGTAGGAGACTGGAATTTCAGCTCCTGAAGAAACAAAGAGCTGGCTGGGAGGTTGGGATTGTGGTGTGGGTGGGAAGATGGGTCAGTATGGGAAAGTCCCAGTGATGAATACATCTTACCCCTCCTTATCTGCTTTCATCTGGCTTCCAGGGATGATATTTATCTACCCAGGGCCTTCAGGTGACACTATCCCTGGTAGATAACCCAGAGAGAGAGCAAAGCAAAAATTCGAAACAAACCACAAACATAACAAATGGATTTGCATTTTCTTAGAGCCACCAGGAATTTGGAGGAATAATTTTTCCAGTTGATGCTCAGCGTTGGGCAGTAAGGACATTGCCCCATGTGCCACTGCTCTATTTGGGAGAAATAGAAATGCAGAAACATGACCTGACACAAAGAATAAGCACAAGCCACATGATTTATTTATTAGTCCCATCACATGATGAGTGTTAGCTCATGCCTCAGCAGTGCATTGCCAACAGCCAATGCAATCAGCATTATCTTGCTCAGCTTCAGACAGAAACTTCAAGTTGAGACATGGATTGAAACATCTTCTGTGGTCCCTCTTGTTTTCTTTCTTTTTCCTGCAGAAATTGCTGGAATCTCCCTTTCCTCTTCCCATGGCAGAAGTATCCCATACTAGGTCATCATTTTTTTTTCCTTTCTGCAACAAATCATATGAGATTTCTCTGTATCTCTGAGTACTGAAACAATAAGGAGAGTTGGAAAATATCTTCCTTTTTTCCGTGATTTCTAGCTTCCTGTAGATAGTATTATCTCTCTTAGAGATTCCTCCCCCTCCCCAAGATCTGCCTGAAAAACAAAAAAGCTCTTAAAACAAAACATTTGGGGTTCAATATGGATATACTCCACAGGAATTTCTCTTGGATTAATTTTCCAAGTGTTTTGAATGGAAAACTTCAACCAGATGGCGCCCGAGACAGCACAGCACAGCTCTGCAGTTTTTAGCTCTGATATAACTTATCAACTGCAAAATAGCTTTTTTTTCACACTGCTCCTTACACCAGCCCTTACCAGCAGCCTCCTTGGAGACACAGTTCGGTAATTAAAACGTGCACTTGGGAAGTGATTCTTTTAACTGTGTAAGTGAAACATGTTGCTCCTCAGCTCCCAAATATTTGTACAAGGCTGAGAAGGAACCCGGGGGCCTCTCCCCACTCTCCACTGCAGTTTTGCTGTAGGAAAGGGAGGGAAAACAGGAGAGCAATGCAACACTCAGCCCTACGAGAGAAAGAGCTTCCTGTGAACACAAGTGCTCACCCAGGCTCATCGTAAATCGTCCCTTCGTGCAGCAGCATCACTTGATAAACGATGCTCCAGCCTGAAGTGTCAAAAAGAAAGAAAAAAACCCACTTTTTTTCCTCCTACTTCTCTCTAGTTATTTTTGACAAGCTGGAAGAGAAGAGGGGGAGAGGGAAAGGCTGATGCACGTTTGATATACACTTTTGACGGAGCTTTTACTTTATTATGCTTAATTGAAAAGTGTTAACGTCGTCCGACATGAATATTCAGCTGATGCCTTTTGGTGCTGTTCCAGGAGTTACGATCGCCTGTGATTCCACTACGGCTTCTCAGCACGGAGCCCTGTCAAAGCCAGAGTGACAGTGGGGAAGCTATTAATTGAAATAGCTTCATTAATTAGTAATTAACAGCAGGGTAATGACTATGTCACACATCGTATTTCAATGAATGCCCTTCATGTGTTATGGGGCTTTTAATTAAAGAATATGCATTTTAATTAAAGGCAAGTTTGGCCCTTTGGCCTCTGGAATACAAAAGATGTTTCTAACTTTCAAGACTGGGAGGAGGAAAGGTTAGTGTGGGGAAAACCAGGCTGAGTGCAAGTCATTTCAAAGTTAAATCCCTGGCACTGCCATGCCTGGGACGTGGGTCCTGGATCAAGGATGGGTGAGGAGCAGCCACTGTGTTTGCAGGATCTGTGTGTAAAGCTGGGTCCAAGAAAGCCCCATCTTGGCACTCAGGGTGTCACTGGAAGTTTCCCACATTGTGCTTGACCCAGCAGCTGCATTCATGTCTAACAGAGGGAAAATGCAGGTATGGGGAATTTTGGAGCAGCTCAAGCACAGCTTCCATCCTCAGGAAGAAAGTCCCTTTCAATCCTGAGATATGCACAGGAGTTCGAGAGGATAATTTCCATGAATCAAATGGAATAAATTATGTTAGATTTTAGTCTTTGCATATTCTACTGGTTAGGATTTACTCCCTGAGAGTGGAGTGGGCACAGTGTTGGTTTCTGTTTGCTCTAAGCACAGCTCTTTCTGGAATGATCCCACGTGTATTCTGGGAAAGTCAACTGGGAGATTTGAAATGTATGGACTACACGATGAGCACCAGGGGAAAGTTTGGGAAAACAAATCCAAGGTGCCTGAGAGCTATTAACAGTCCCAAGCAAAAAACCCTTCAAACTCACAAAACAATAAAACCTCAACCCAACCAGAATCACCCACCAAAAGGGTTACTTTACATTTTGATCAAAAAAGCATTTATGTTTTAAAAACAAAAACCTTCAAACTGGCCCCTTTCAAAAGTAAACTCTACTCCCCTGACATCCCAATCTGAAAGACTGAAGAGAAGCTTCCCAAATGTGATGAGGATTAGATGAGTGAGACATTGTGTTTCAAAGAGAAAATGGCACATCAAAGGCTGCTCCAGCCTGATGTTGAAGTTCCCACCCAGGAGGGCTCTTTCCTGGGGGATTGGGCAAGGTGAAGGTGGTCACTGCTGCTGGGAGCGCTTGGAGAGAAGGTGGGAAGGGCAAGAGGCAGCTCCACATCTTCATGAAGGCACCGGGGGTCTGGATCAGGCCAACACAGTTTTTGGGAAGCACATCTGCCTCTTCTGGCTAATGATGATAGTTTGAAAGACCCTGCTTTGCCCTGTGCTACTGAAATGTCAACAGTGTAATACTGATTTTTACCTATCCAAGAAATTAATTTAATAATGAACTTAGAGCATCCTCTGCCTCCCTACCTGGCTATTTCTAGAAGGTCTTGAGTGAGGTATCCTTTGCCTTGCCAGGTACATTCCCAGTTACATTCCCAACATGTCTCAGGGATGGCCAACCCCACCAGGAGCACAGACTGATCTGATGGGGTTTCCTGTGAGCAGATCAAATGTTGTCTCAATTTATGGGCTGCAGAAGAAACTGTGATAAAACTGAGTCATAAAAGCCAATAGTGTCACTAGGTGAAGATAATTTATACTGCTATTCATACTAAAATATGACCCTTTTCTTGCAGTACAGCACTGCACTCCTCCAGGACCTCTTTAATCTCATTGGAGACGATGCAGAGAGATCTGCATGTCCCTGATAGCCAAGAGCACTAATTGAGCCCACCCTGGGTCTTGGCATGGACCAAGCCCTTCCAGCCCTGCCATGGATGTGATAACTGGAAACTGGGACACACACACGGAGGCACCAAACTGAGCCTTGATGGCTGTGGAGCAAAAGCAGGAGATGCAGAGGAAATACAGTTTGGAGCAGAGTGGACTGGGATGGTGAGATACCATCTGCCAAATCCCTTCTGCTGCTCTAAGGAAATCCATGGAGAAAACAGGCGGATGTCGAAATTCAGAATTCAGCTTTGGAAGAGAAGTTGGGGGAGGGAAAACGTGTGAATCACTCAGGGTAACCAAATATGGTAATTAATGTTAATAACATTAAATAATTTAAATGGACAAGCAATATTTTATATTATATTTCTTTGTCACTTTTACTGGTGTCACACTGGGTTTGTCCTTGTGTCCTGGATCAGTAAGATCCCATTCACCACAAGGATAACCAAGAGTGACTTTGGAGTGAAGGGTTGTTTCAAAGACCATCTATTTTCTTTTCTATTTACCAGAGTAAAATTCCAGGTATGAAATTCTTGTCTATATGGGAATGTAAATTGTACAGATAGAAATTGTTTATTTCCTTTGCAACAGCAGGGATTTTCGGCAACTGTAGAAAGATGGACCATGTTTCTGTTCACCACTAAGGCCTCTGTCTGTACATTTTGCTGTTACACCTGCTCAGACATTAAGAACAGCACGTTTTAGGCATATTTTCACTATTAGGCATTACATCCATTCAAGACCCCCTGGGTCTGGTTTTACAACCTGTGCTAAAGTTCTGACCAAGATGGAGGGGAAAGTGCCATAACACTATGTGTTAAATAAAGCCTTTGGCTTTACCAGAGTTGCTCTTAAAATGGTGGTGCTGTTCTCAGCTGTGTATAAAGGATGGAGAACAGGTTTGCCTCCTGATATGGCCATTTAAAGAGTCATAATTTTGAGAAGGAAAATGTCTCCATATGTAAACAAATTGCTGATCTTTGCCACTCTGGAAAGTTTACCTCTAGAAATCCAGTCAAATCCCTGTTCAGATGGAATGCAGACAGGGGGAAAGGGGTCTGGCTGGTCTCCACGTGACATCTTGGCCACAATTTTCCTTTTTATTTGTAGACACAGCCAGAAAGTCCAACCTGGACATGACCCACTCTGTGCAGAGCAGAGTTTGGCCCTGACTGATGGCAACTGTGATTTGGGGTTGATGATCATAGAAATCACAGGATGGTTTGGGTTGTAAAGGACCTTAAAGATCATCCAGTTCCAACTCCCTGCCATTGGCAGGGACACCTTCCACTATCCCAAGTTGCTCCAAGCCCCGTCCAACCTGGCCTTGGACACTTCCAGGGATGGGGCAGCCACAGCTTCTCTGGGTGACCTGTGCCAGGGCCTCACCACCCTCACAGGGAAGAGTTTTTTCATAATAACTAACCTAAACCTGCTCTCTGTCACTGTGAAGTTCTTGGAGCAACCTGGTCTAATTCTGTGATTCTCTGACTCCAAGACAGACAGACCTCCCCTATTTACAGGTTTAAGTGAAATCCAAACAGCCCCACGAGCTGAAACCCCCTGTAAATGCCTGACCTTGCTCTGCTCTCCCTCTGACACACAGCCCCAGGAGGAACCCACCCTGGGCCTTTCTTCCTCTGCTTTTTTTTTAATGCCTTGTTTGTTGTGTACCACAAGTCACCTCATCACTTTCAAATCAAACGCCTTCTTCCGTTCTGCTCCCAGAAATTAAAATGTGGCAAGGTCTTTTCTTTTTTTGCTTTTCTTTTTTTTTGTTTTGTTTTTGAACAGCAAGATTAAAAGTCTTTTGAAGAATAATGTTTTCCTAAGTTTTAGCTGACATTCAATTTTAATGACTTTTTAAACAAAGTAACTATTAACTGTGCATCGTTTTATAGTTTCCTGATGTCTGACAGGTGTTTTTGCCCATGTGGGAAACAGATGCTAATAACATTTTCCCTAATAGCTCATAAATAATAAGCATTTAGCATTTTCCTTTGTATACTGCTCTGTCAATAGCCAATTTACTTTTCAGAAGCCACAACGTTTTCCTGTCAATCAGTTTCAGCCTCGGGCACTTTTTGGTGATTAGAAACCCCTTAGAGAGCGAGAACTCCAAATTAGTTTTAAATAAAAAATAAGAATATTCATGCTGTTGAACATCTAAAGGTAAAAAAAAAAAAAGAGATCTGGGTACATAAATATCACTGGTGGAGTATTAATACTTCATAGAACTAGAGTGACCAACTGCTCTCAGGAGGAATGCAGCAAAGACAAGCACATGACACAAAGAAAGTAATGTATGCTGGAGAAAAAGAACTTTTTATTAAAAAAAGATGTAATTTAGGGGGTTGCTAAAAAGCTTTAACTGTAGAAGAAATATATCACCTTCTCATTCGGAAAATAAGCAACAAATCTAGCATGGCACTTGGTGCCCACCATGGTGTCTCATTCTTTTGGTATGCCTTGGATCTTGCCATGACTTACGACATTTTGTCTCTTTCTAGAAGAGAAAAGGGGTAAAGCTGAAATCTCTCCCTCCAAGGGAAGAGCAGATGTACAACTGGGAAGTCCTCTGTGGTAGACACAAAAACCAGGACGTGACTGGAGCACCACACGCGCCACATGGAGCAGGACCAGATCTCCAGACAATTGTCATCTGCTGGTTCATGCCTGCAGAAACCCTTCCTTTTCTACTGTCACAACAAGTGTCAGAGAAGGGTCCAGGTATCTCCTATCAGACCTTTTAGGCTTTACTGTAACATCTGTGCACCTCACAGGTAAAAGCAGTTTAATAAACGCCATTTAAATTAGCTTTTCCCCCTCAACATTCACAATAAACAACACTTTGGAAGAAAGAACCTTGTGCTCCAGGATTCAAACCTCATTCCAGTGCTGTGTTCAGATTTCACATTGGCTTTCCATCACCTGACTTTATCACATCAGCATTTGGGTGGTTGTGGGACCTTTGGCAGAGTTCTGGTCACTGCTGGAGACAGGACACCAGTGTGGATGGAGCTTGGCTTCAGCACAGTTTGGCCTGTTCTGCATAAACGAGCTGAAATTCATGGATTTCACTGTTCATTAGCCTTACATCATCACACTGCATTGTAATCTGCAGCTCTTCTGCCAAATTTATTTTCTCACTCATTTTCCCAGAAAAACTGAAGTGATGCAACATTCGCCAGCCAATACAAAAGCCATATTTGTTTCAAGGGAAAGTGGCCTCATTTATTTGAACATATTGACCTGAAACTCTGCACACACTGACATACCTGCAGCTGCACTGAACACCACTAAACCCCAGGAGGTCTTAGCTAATCAAATGTAAACATGAATATTGCAGTGACATAAAACGAAGGTATCACAGATATACAAGACAGCGGGTCAGACACTGGCTTGGTTCTTCTCGTTGATTTTTCTCCTTGAATGAAGGAAAAGGAAACTTTTGCCCTCAAATGAAGTGATTCTTGAATCCCCACCACCAAACATGACAGCAGTGGTGTGACCCACAGTGCTTTCTTCCTTCACAGTGTCACTCCAACTCCTTCTAAAGTGACAGCTACAAAATGGTTAATGGCAACGTTAAATGACTATCCCTGGATTTAGCACCAGCACTGAGGTGAAGAACCCTGGATTTCTCTAAGCAATTCAGGCTGCCTGGTTGCCCATGCAGAAGGCAAACATGCCCAGTGTTTCAATTCACATGTGGTAACTTTCTAATAATAGGGGTGTTAATTGGGAGCAGAGTAGCTCGAGCAGGTGAGTAACAATTAGCTGAGGCTCCTGCTTTTACAAAACATACCATGGCACATCCGTGCACGGTAGGCTGGGAATCACTTCTGCGTATCTAATTTTTACAGCTAAAAGATGGCTGTTCTAGAAGCAAAAGGGCTTCTGTCACCAGGCTGGGGCATTGCATTAGAACTCCCTGCTCCAAAGGAGTTCCAGAAAACAGCTCTGGCATCGCCAACTGTAGGGAGCTGGTTTTGTTCAACACCTTCTGTTCCATTCCCAGATTGACAATGTCCTTCAAGAAGTACTTGCCAGGAATAGCTGGGATGAAAGCAAGGTTGATGGTTGGTACTGCTGGGATCACAATTCCTTTTCATGGTCTGGGCGCTGATGGTGCACCAAAACCTGTGGTAAGTTTGGAGACTCGCTCTCCAGATGGTGTTGGGTGGGAATTGTCACTGCTGAGTAGCTCAATGTTAAGTGTAAAAGGTTTGAAAGAAATGTGAAAGACTCATGACACTTTTCTGTCTGTTATTTTTCATTCACTTACTCCTTGGTAATCATCTCCCGCCCATTCCCATCAGTTCCAGACCCTTTATCACTGCTGCTCAGGCTCCCATATGGGAACAGGTCAAGCCTATCTCCTTGGCCAACCTCTACCTGAAAAGGAGGAAGAAGCTCTTAAAACCCACACACATCCTTAGGAGAATTTCTCTTGCACATCAAAGTGATGGAGAGGAATCAGAATACTCCCAGTGAGCTATTTCAGTGTATGTAACCCCAATTCCTTATATCCCTGAACTAGTCAGGAATATTGCCTGGTTCTGGTCTTGTACCTTCCTTCCCTTTTTTTGGCTTACTACACACCAAATGCTAAACTGCCCTGAACAACTACCTCGTTAATTTTTCCTCTCTGAGCAGTTGGGTTGAAACATATGCCATTAGACCTGATGTCCCCAGTTAAAACCCCTGTCACATCACTAAATATTTTAGCAAATAAAAAATTTTTTAAACACGCGGCCAGATGTCCACATTGACATAGTGCTTAAGGCGTTTGACTGATAAAAAGCCAGGCCCCTTGGTAAGTGGGGATTTAAAAACATGTCCTGAGGCAAGTGTGCGATATTAAAAACATCCTGGGCTCTTTTGTATGGAGATTTGCATACGTTGAGGTTTTAAAGAGAGTGTCCATCTGTCACTGAGCATTCTCCCAATACAACAAAGCATCGATAAATATTTTGAACCACAGTCACTTTTCAGCAGGCACCAGCAAGGAAGCAGAATGGTTTCAGCTGGGATATCCATCGCTTTGTGCAATAAAAGGAGCTGCAGTTTCACTTGGAAGCAGTGTTCAATATTTATGAGGATGACAGCCCTGTACAATTACAGAACTACAACCTGGCCCTTGGGTGATTCCATAAAAAGTATCAGCCAGCCAGAGAAAAATAAAAACCCCTCAAGCTTTTGTTCTGGAAAGTCTGGATGCAGTGATGTACCACGGTTGTGCTTCAGCATCAGTGGCACCCGCTCACAACACACATGGCAGCAGGTCGGCTCCAGTCTGTTAGAACGATGGAAAGACTCCTGCCAGCTTTAATGAGCTCTGAACCAGCCTGGATGCAGCCAAACTGTCACCAAAGTGGATCAAATTCATCATTCTTGGTGTACATGTTTGGAAGAAAGGGTCACAAATTCACCTGGCTGCAGCTCTGTTCACATCCATGGCGGCAGCAATGGGTTTGGCTCCTTGGATTTAAGACAATATTGTGTTTTAAGGTTCAATCTGAGTTGTGAGAAAACACAGAGTGGCAGCAAGGATGGGGATCAGGATGTTCTCACTAGACTAGAAGGACCAGCATGTGGGTGGCATCTTACAGAAGGGAAAAGCAAGCACACAGGCATCACTTGGTGTGTTGTGGAGCTGCAGTCTCATCTCAGACAGGAGAAAGGGAATGACCAGCTTTCCAAATTCCACATTTTTATTTAGTTTTGCTTTTCTGGGTTGATATTTTTTAAAGAGGTGCCATTCTCCTCTAATTCTCCAACTATCTAGAAGATCTGAAGTGTCTAATTAAGACAAAAAAAAGTTACAGCACAAAATATACTTGCAGCAACTATGTTAGTTAATTAGATAATTTCAGTTTAAGCATGTGTGCATGTCAACAGATTATGTCATCAGATTTCCAGCCTGTTCTTCATGTATTCTTTCCTGCCTTTAATCTGAATAAACTTCTGAGCTCTTCCTGCGTGACCACTGACCTTTCTAAAGAGACACCCATAAAATATATAGATTTTAATCACTGGCTTCTCTGTTTCTCTTGCAAAGCTGGCTCTAACAGGGCAGTAACTACTGCAGTGTTGATGGTGGATGATGCCAGGTGGCAGATGGATCTTTTCATAGGTGCAGCACGATGGCCTTACACGGTGTATGGTTGGGTGACTGCACATCCATCCTGACTGAGAAAGAGGGATCTCTATTAGCACATGTTTGAGGGTGTTTCTGTAAGGCTTGTGTTTGAGCTGTTAAACATCTGAGGAATGGAGAGATTCAGGAAAGCAATAGGCAGACAAAAATAAAATAATCCCTGATTCACTTGCAGAATACACATATTTATTGGAAAGGCACTGATTTTTCCCCCAGAAGACAATACATGTTTACTGATGCTTGAAGGCAGCAATACTTTGTTTTCAAGCACATGCCAAAGAAAACTCTGACTTTCCTGTCTACAGTTGTAGTACAGCTTCTGTCTATGCAAGAGACATTTGATAGGCTTTGGGACAAATTCTGAATGCTTTGATGGTTAAAGGGCTGCCCCAGTTGTGTCGGTGGCTGTGGTGTTAAATGCATGATTGCTTGGGAGAACAGGAGGATGTGACAGAGAGAAAATGGCCCTTGACCAGATTAATTTCAGACAGAAGACAGAGGATTACATGGATAAGCGTATCAGTCTAAGACATTCCAGTTCTAAGGCCAGAGTCTGGAGAAAGTGAAGGCTGACCTGCTTCATTAATCTCTGCTTGAAGTTTGAACTATGTCAGATACAAACTGGTTACTCAATGTGCTATTTCAGCTCATGAGTTTTCTGTGTGCTCTGTTGTTGGCAGTAAGATGTGATCAGACAGCTTGTTCTGAACTTGGTATTCTAATATTTTCTTGTATTTTGGCCACTAATTTACATGAAAAGACCATTTTTGCACTCGGGTATAAGAGCTCAGTTGTCATTTAATGAAAGGGCTTTGATATTTTCCTTGAGAATAAGGCTGTGATGAGGCACAGTTTGCATCCATCCCAGGGGTGTGGTACCTCACAGGGGCTGGCAACATCCAAAACTTCCCTGGTGAGGTCTGGTTCCCAAGAATGTGAGACATGGACTGCAAGGAGGGTTATTTCCACACCCCAATCAAACCTCTCCACTGAGCAAACTTCTGCTTCCAAGCAGGCATCAGTCCCTCCTCACAATAAGCAAATGAATTTTGGCAGGTCTACCTTGACGACTGCTGGAAATGGGTGCAAAAATTTTTAAATCTCAGATTTGCCACATCAAGGACGTACATGAGAGAGTGTTAATATTGCCAGCACAAGTGAAAGGCAGAAAAACAAATGGTGAGTTTAAAGCCTTTGTGGACAGTCCCTTTGGCAGAGGGGATGGTGCTGTGCATTGAACCAGTTGGTTGGGCTTTATTTGACTGCCAGACCTGGCTTGGACACACCATCCCAGTAGCCCATGCAGCTGAAGAAGGGCTGGAAGACTTTTACTGATCATTTAACAACCTGTTGGTTGGCACGTCCTGGATCCAGCATGGGTTGCCTGGGGAATATGAACACCCCATGCTCATGTCAGCCAGAGCCTCCTCTCAGTGAGCCAGCAGAGCCATGCCAAACTGCCCTGGCTCTGACTCCTGCCAAATGGGTATGGCACAGAAATTAAATGCCAAATACTTTTCCTTTTATATAGCAAATTAAAGTTAATTAGACTAGAGGTGTGAGCTGGGCATACCAGCACTGGGGTGAAGACAAAACAGTGCTGCATCTTTTCCACAAGCAGAGCTGAATGACTCTCTGTTTCCCCCCCAGAATGATTCAAGCTGAAGGAAGAGGTACCAGCCTGGGAGAAGAAACATTTCAGGGAGAAAAAAAATCAGCCCTCACTAAATCCATATCCCATCTCCTCAAAGCCTGCTTACTGCCAGCTCCCTAATTTATGTAAACTGGTCGTCAGAGCTGAATTAAAACCTACAATTAGCAATCCAGGAGGGCATGGGTGGTAATTCAGACAGATGTGCCACTTAAAAATATTTACATAAAGCTCGAAGGATAACCAGCACTCCCAGAGGGAGCCATCAACAAGGCTCTGGCATGAGAGCACAGTCTGCTCATAGAGCTGGCTTTGGGGAGATGTCCCCCAGCACAGCTCCACTGCTCCAGTCTGCAGAGCCCAGCCATGGCTTAGCTTTGCAAACAGCTGCAACCACAACTGCAGCTCTTGGGATCAAATGTATAAAGACCTGGAGAAGTTATCAAGAGCCTGAATGTTTCCTGATCTTCTTCTCAGGAAGATACTCTGGAGCCAGTGTGAGTTTGGTTGAAGCTGCTCATAAAACCTCAAACACATCTTAAACCAATCAGGAAATCCTCACTGCTTGCTCATTTGCAAGTATCCTCCCTACACACAATGATTAGGACTTTCTGGTCTTAAATTCCAGGAGGAAGTCCATGATCTGGAGAGCAACTTGGCTCAGTGCTGAGAGCAGGAGAAATGAGGTCTGAGTTTTGGTGGCCATGCAAAGGGCTGGCAGCTCTGTCTCGATTCACTTTGCAGCTTGTAAGGGCCGATTCAGTCCAGCAATTTCTTCTTGGAAAAGACTTTAGAGATTAATTTACGCTTTTTAAAAATGGAATTACGGACCAGACTAGAAAGCTTTCACTGTGTCCCATCTGAGAGCATAGCTTCCCCTTTTGCTTTAATGAGATTGTGCCACCAATGAGCTTTTGTTAGAAAGCATGAAGATAGTTAGGGGGAAAAACTGAATTTGCCAAGTTCCATTGCTGTTATAGTGCAAATTCAGTTCTATTATACACAGGCTCAGTCTTCCTTCAGTACAACTCAGACATGACGGAAATCTTTGTGGATGGATGTTGGGTTCCATTTGTGGAACTCTCCCTCTGCTGCACCCCCTATTTATCTCCCAAATCAAATGCGAGAGATAAACTATCTGTGGAAAGCATCACTTTCTATGTGTTAAGAAGCTCCAATTTAGAAGTTTTATCTGCAATTTCAGAAGCAGGTAAAGCATTGCCTGAAAGGAATTGTGTAGGTGGTGTTGGAATGCCAGAGGGGTCACGGGCTTTCTCAGGAGGTTTAGGAGCTGTGAACAAACACATCTGCCTGAGTGTTTTAGAGCTGTGAGAAGCATTGGTAACAGTCAGTTATAAAATGGGGCCAGTTCACGCAGATGGTGAAGACAGTCATGCTGGTTTAAATCCACAGCAAAAGCAATGACTAAATTGGCTCAGACATAGCCTTGGTAGAACCAGGAAAAACCATTCACAGATGTCGATTTATACAGATAAGCTTTTTTTTTCCTCCACCACTGCCCTGGCTACTGATAATCACCATTTCCCACTTTTCCAGTTGCATGACTTCACACATAATGTAAAGAAACTTCAGCCCGGAGAATGCAAATTAAATTTTGAAGGTATTTCTTTGATATTCTTTTGCTGCTCTCACTGCACACAGCATTTTCTGCTTCCTTACTGTTAGTCAACACCTCCTCTGGTACTGACATGTATTTCAAAATGATTGCAAAAAACCATTGATTTTTCTCAAATATTTATGGGAACACCCAGAATGTTCACAGCAACAGATGAAAGACTGAGTACCAGATTCGCTTCTTTATTGGCAAAATACAGAAAAAATGCAATTGCCCTCTTTTTTTCTATTCTGTCTGTGGCTTGCTCAAAACTTTCCAAATTTGAATATACTTTCATATTTAAATGGATATGATTTGCACAAAGGTTGATTCATCTGCTGGCCTTGGTGGCTGGAACATTCCAGCAACGGGTTTGCTTTGTTTCAGCACAATAGAAGTTGAAAAAAATACTGTAGATGAGTTTTATTATTGCAGCTTTTATGTGGGACATGAAAGCGCACTCGTTTAATACAAAGTCATTACTGCAGTTAAAACCATTAAGTTAATTAATATGGACATTTATTACTACCGATAAAAGATAATATCAGGGGATTTATAGAAACAATATATCTGTATAGTCTTCTTCCTAAAGTCTCCACGAAGACAGGACTTTCAGTGGGGCGGAATATATTGTAATGGCACCTGTTCCTGGGGCTTGCACTGAAGGTAGGTCAAGGGGAACACTTGCAGGAGAGTCATTAAGATAACCCTGGCCCCAAGAGCACCAGGGCTTGCAAAATAAATCCTTCAACCTTGATAATTATGATACATTGAGGGAAGCAGAAAGTCCCTTGGTCCTGCCAAGCCTTGAGTGGTAGAATAACCTGTTTCTTTTATCAGGAGCAACCATTCCACTACTCAGTGCGGGGACAGTGTCAGCTCCCATCCTCAAGCATAAAGATAACTCTGTCCTCAGTTTTTTAGATAACTAGAAGTCAGCAAATCCTCAGCTTTCACCTCTCCAGGTCTTCAGAGTTGAAAAACCTCAAGTTGTCCCTGACTGCTCTTGGTCATTTCCTTGTACTGATGCCGGATAACAGTTGGGAGACACGGTAATTTAATAAGGCTTTGGAAATGTAGACAACTGCAGAGTGTGATAGAGGGGCTGTATCAATCACAATAATGACAGACATTAGCAGAATGCCAAGTGTTTTGGTCTCAACAGATCTGTCACTGGTTTGCAGGCGGCAGTTGTACGTACAGGTCTGTGCATCGGCCGCTCTAATTCACTGCTGTCTGCAAAGCTGTCACTTCGAGAGGAGATTTATTGGGCTGATACATGTGATTTATGTCAGACGGCTTCAGCTTTGCTAACTTGTGTGCGACAACAGTAGTTAACAAGCAATTAAAATCTTTGGGCCGTTGTGCTGGAAGCTACAGGATAGTTCCCCGGTATCAGCATTCAGCATTATACCCCCTTAAAAATCCTTATTTTGGGGGCTGGGGGAAAATTTCAGGAGTGCCCTCCTCATCACAGATAGTTTCTTTCTCTGCTTAAAGTGGTGTGAATCAGTTCTTGGGGAGGGCATTTTTAATTCTGGTTTTCTCTAGATCCACTTGTTCCATGATTGTGCTGTAGAAGACTCTTGGTGGTGAGTGAGATTTACCACTATGTCAGCCCCTGCATGCACACAGTGCTGTGGCCATGGGCTGTAGCCAGTGGAAAGAGCTAGTAGATAGAATCAGAATCACAGAATCAGAGAATCAAAGAATGGTTTGAGTTGGAAGTGACCTTAAAACTCCTCTAGTTCCAACCCACCCCCCTCCCAGACAGGGATACCTTCCACTAGAATGGCCCAAACAGCATCACCTTGTCTCATGGCTAAGCTCAGGCAGCCTGTGCACACACCCTTGCTGTGATCCCCTCTGCCAGAGAAACTCCTCCAGGACCCCTTCTCCCATTTACTTCCCACTCCCCCACATGCCAAGCTGGTGACTCTTGGTGATGCCCACACACCCGAACTGCTGCTGCCGTACCTGTCCTGGGATCCACCGGGCAAAAACCTGGTGCAATCACACCTGGATATAAAAATAAATATTCTAGAGCAAAACCAAATTTGAGTTGATTGTTTCAGGCAACATCTCCTCACACTGCACTCCTGCACCCACTGCCACCATCCCAACACCAGCAGATGCTGGTGAGTGGTACCAGCCCTTTCTGCTGCCTCTGAACTCACCATCAGGACAGGGAGCCCAAGTCAAACTGCTTGGACTGAAGTGCATCCAGTATCCCTGGTGAGTCCCTCTGCCCCCTTGCCTGCACCAAACTCTTTCAATCAGACAGTGCTTTGATGGTAATTAGCCTCATTGCACACACAGGCAGCACTCTGCCCTGAGTGATGCAGCCTTAATTACTAATGACAGGGATGGAGTTTTTTTGTCCTTCTGTTACAACCACTAGTGGTGGTGAATACATTCCTGAGTGGGTATTTTCACTCACTGGATGCTGCCTTTCCTTTCTGTGGTCTTTGAAATGGTATGTCAGAGATTGGATTTTTTTCCCCATCACAAAATGGGTATGGGAGGCTGCACCAGAGGTTTTCGTGTGTAGATGATGCCCTCTAATATCTCGTAGATATTTAATTTTCCTTTTCTCTTATTTTATGCACAAACTTCCATTCATATTAGAAATACTACATTTGTGTTTCTGCACTTCTCAACCTGTTAAATCACAGGAAAATTTTACAGATGAGTGACTGCCCAGTACAGCCATCAGGAAATACTGCATCCCACTTCTTAACAAATATCCAGAGTTCTGGTACATTTTCCAACACTTTTTCCTGCAGGGATGACGTTTATATGTGACAGGTAAATATTTGATGCCAAAACTCCCCAAAGCCTTCCCCTTGAGGCTTATTCCTGTTACAGTCACTCACCGTCCACTGACAAAGGGAAGGTGCTATGGGAGAGCAAACCCCAGTGATGGGCTTAGCTCAGATTTTTGGATCCAGCTCACCTTTATCAGTATTCAACTAGACTTTTCTGGTATTTACAGTTTTTCTGGCTGTTTATCCCTCTCCCACCACCCCAGAGATCAGATCCCTCCTGCCCTAACAAACCAGGAAAACCCTGAGGTATCAGCTAATGAGCTGTCAGAAGGGGTTTGTGCCTTATAGTGCAAGGTGAGTAGAACAGATCTACTTCTGCCCCTTTAAAATATTGATTGTTTTCCTCCTTTTCAAGGCAGTAACTATGTCCACCCTTTTGGCTCATCTCTTTTTTTCCATGGGGCTGAATTGGCTGATCCTTAATGTGCAGGACCTGGGTGTGAAGACCCAGGTAAGCCCAGGATTACAGTCCAGAGCCCAACCTGGTCTGCAGCACTGAGCTGTGCAACCTGTCTCACACATCAGCATGGGAAGAGGACATTTGCTGAAAGTAAAGCAAAACTTCTATCTAAAGAAATATAAAAAACCCTCTGGAAAAAACTTCTGCTGAGCAAAGGTGATCCTAGCTGACATTGAGAATTGTTTGATTTACAATAACAGGGAGATAATATTTTGCTAAGCCTCCCTGTAATACAATGTGTGTCATTTTAAATTTCCCATTACACTGAGCAATCTAATAAATAAATGCCCTGGCTGCAATAAACATGAATCATTCAGTGTGGAGAAGCTCTCAGCAGCCCTGGAACACATATCTTCTTCCTAATGGTCTTTGGAAGTCACCGATTAATTTGACTTTGAGCTGAGTGTTTCTGGAGCAGAGGAGCCTGGCAAGTGCCTACAAGATGCTGGGTCAAAGTCTGACGAGATTTAGTGACAAATCAGATTTACAAATTAGAGCTGTGCTGCTCTGTAAAGGATACAGCTCAAACCTGGTGATTAGCAAGTATGTGGTCAAATAGAATTGACTACTGGGGTTTTTCGGGGGTTTATTTCAATACTAGAAGACAAAAGCAGTTGTTTTACGTTCTGCAGCAATGAAAGCCACCCTCTGAGAACAAGAACTTCATGTCATGTGTCCCCTAATTTCTGCTGTTAATCTTTCCCCGGATTATGTGCACGTGAAGGTATTTTAGCTATCTTCTGCCCTCATGCCAATATATGTTAGAATTTGGGATGGAATTTAATATGAGTAATGTTAGGAGAAACAGGTCAGAGTTTCAGATTAACACCAATAACCATAATGAGAACAGATGCTTATATCCATCTGGAATGTAGATTTAATATGTTAAATTCATAGTTCAGTCCATGAAATGCAATCATCAGATGTTTACTGGTCCCAATTTAATGAGCGATTTTGGATTAAACAGGGGCCAAACAACAGGCCACCAATCTATATTAAATCTCTGCAAAATGAAAATTGCAAAGATTTACTTAGGGTCATTACACAAGAAAATTTAATCACAACCTCATCCATAATGTCACATCGTCATCAGACTGATAATTGAAATGCCATGTGAGGGATTATGAATAACCCTCTGTTTATGAAGATAGCTTTCTGATTATCTCTATGTCCTGTGAGTAACATAAAATATGATTTGTATTAATGTACATGGGCCTTGCCTAAGAGAAACCCATTGGGGATCTGCAGAAAAAAGTCTGATTTTTTTACCTTCACTCTTACTGACGGGAGATGTTGTTAAATAACTTTATTGCCACAATTTTAAAGCTGCACAGGAAGGTGATGCCTTGCATACACACTCAGGCTGTGTTTCATGGCATTGGAGGAAGACAGAGCCTGCAACCTCCCTGCAGTTGAGTGGATGCTTATAAAGTATTCAGCACATGATTTTAGTAAGCAAACATTGATTTGTCTAGAATCAATATTAATTTTTCAGACTGTATGTTCTCTGGGGTAAGAAATGTATCTTCCAGTATTTACTAAACACTTAGTACCTTTGGGATGTTAATAAGAGCATATTTTTGATTTTGGCATGTTGCAAAATGCTAAACTCTTGGATATCTGACAATTACGTAATTGTGCATTGTAATGGATTATACAACAGCCTACAAAGAGCCAAATTTCTAATGGCATTTTTGTTTCAAAATTGCATCTAAATATTTATAAAGGGTGTGCTGACGGACTCTCTGTTCCAGCCCTGAAGGTGAACGTTCAGCTGATATAATCTGGAAACCACAAGGGTGAGCAACAGGCTCTTGTGAACCAGTGCATGTGTTGCTGACACACTTGGGTTCTACCATCCTTTGCTTCCAAATTTTCACACCTACACGATCCAGCCAGTTGGGAGATGCTCTGCCATCGACCTCCCTGCTGTCCCAGGGCACGTCACTTCCTCTCTGTGAGATGGTACCATGATGTCAATGCACCAAGGTGTCAGAGATGACCCAAGACACCCTCAGCAGAACAGTAAGTGCCCAGCAGAGAGGTTGGGGTGTCTCATTCTGTAGCCCCATGGATGAGATCTTGATTTCAGTAGCTAAACTAAACTTCCTCCTGCCAATCCCTGAGCAGCTTGTCTCCAAAAATGTGGCTGCCTCCTCCTCCTCCTTGTTGCCTGAGCTCAGTCTGAACATGCCCCACACCCTGGGGATTCCGCTGCATTTGCAGCAAGATCAGAAGGCAAGTGGGAAAGTGTCTTTTCCCTGTCTGGGGCTGCTTTCTGTAGCACCTCATTGTCAGTGCTGCAAAACTGATCACATCCGATGTGTTTTAATTGCCCTGCATAGGAATTAATTAGCCCCTTTGCCAGAGAATAATTAAGCACCGTGCTCAGGAGAAAGAAAAGCCAAACAGAATAAAAGCCTGAGTCTCCTGACTGTCAGACAGAAGCCAACAGTCCCTGACACAAATATGTCATATCCCAACTGGAGTGTGGTGCCCATGGTGGGGTATTTGGAGAGTTGGTTCTTCCTGTCTTAAGCAAAAATTTGTATCAGCTCCCCACATCACACTTATTTATCCCAATTTTAAACAGCTTCAGACTCGTGCAAGCCCACGTGGAAAGAACTAAAGTTTCCAGTAGATCTCAACCCATGATGAGCTTAACAGGCTCTGAAAAACTTTTGCATTTATTTTTTAGCTGTGCCAGCCTGGGGATAACATTCCCTGCTGTAAATCATTTGTTTCCAAGCAAATCTGTGCTCTGCTTTGACTGCAGTGGGCAGCCAGAAGTGGAAGGAGGCAGATTTTTCACCAGCAATGAAGTGGGAGGTAGTAGAAAGCTGCACACTTTGCAGGTGAAGGTTGTACCTGGGAAAGGCTGGTACTCGACACTGGACATGTAACCCTGAGGTCTGATACAGTGTCTGTGGCTGAGGATTCCCAGGGAAAATAAAGGTTGATGTGTACACCATCTGAGGGTGTTGGGAGAGCCTGTGGATGGGGAACCCTATTGGCAATGACACTGCTCTGACAACCTCACTTCAACATACACTTCTTGAAGGGGATGGCCCAAACCTGCTGTCACGAGACAAAGTGGTCAGAACACTGTACAAAGGTTCCTTGAGAAAATTACCCCAGCCCTTAAAAAGAAACACAAAATATTCCTTGGTCTTAATTTGTAGGCTGTTAAATTCCTTATTGATCAATAGCATTTTTATGGGGATGAGTACAAAGAAATGGACTGGATGATCTCCTCTGTGCCAAGGGGGATTTTCGTGCCACCTAAAATGCTGACAGATGAACAGTTTAGAAAATTTCTGCTACCAAAGGTGCATGACTCCAACTCTGTCCTGACTCAAATGAGAGAGACATCTGTGGTATTTGAGGTGGGCATCTGTAGGAAACAAGTTGAATATGACTCCAGCTCTCATCTAGGAGTGCCCTTGCCCTCCAGAGTAGGTGGGATTCCATCACAGATCACTGACAAATGATGGCACACCTAGTGGCATATTTAATGGAATTCTGAAATCCACTTCCTAGCTCTCCTGTCCTGACACTATGGAACAAGGTCCCTGCTTTCCAACAATACCTGCATGACATGGGTGACATGCACCCAACACGTATGGGCTCTGCACACCATCTCCCCACACTCATGTGCAAGATGGGCCAGCTGAGCCTTCAAGAGGACAGCTGCAGCCACTTTCTTGGGATCTGCATGTTTAACAGGCTCAGCCAGTGTTACATCTCCCTGGCACCTTGTCCCCCAGGGACTGATCCATACAAATGCCTCAGAGCATCATTCCACTGCCAGGAGGTGGTTTGCTCCACTGCCAGATGTCCCTCTGCCATATTTAAACTCTGAGGTTCTAATCCTGCAATTACCCATTAGAGACATCATTATACCAACACAGCCAACCTGGGGAGAGGCTGATAGCTTTGATTAGTCTTTTCCTCTTTTCCAAACCCAGGATATCTCACTGAGTTTATGCAGGCATAAGGTGCTGAAGTGGGTTCAGCTTTGCAGTGATGACAGGACTCTGTCTGGTCCTCTTCCATTGAACATTTGGGCTGAGTGTTGCCTTCATATTACTGAGGGTAAAAAAATAATGAGTAATTATTAATGGGTGCTGGCACATGGGCAAAGCTCAGAGGTGGTGGGTGAGGGCCCAGTGACACAGGTGCCCCTTTCCACACAGACCTGGACACACTCCAGTGTGTGGGGCTCCCTGTAGCTACAGGAAAGAGGATTGTAAATGCAAATACTGTGGTGGGGACAAAGCTCTCCAGTGTGTAACAGGGCTGATACAGCAGAATGCTTCCCTGAATCCCATCCTGTAAAGCCCTCATCTGAAGGTGACAGCAGCCATGAAATGGAGGTGTTAAAGAGAACTGACGCATCAGATAAACTCCAGCTGTCGCCTCCAGTCAGTGCCTCTTCTCTTTCCCCTGCCTGGGCCTCTTCTCTTGGCTAATAGCCCTAATGATTAAGATTGAAAACATTTTTTTCATCTTTTGCTTTCAGCCTCAAAGGTTGATCTTTGTTTTTCTTTGTTTTATTCTTTAAATAGTCTTATTTCTCAAAGAAGAGGCAACTGATACCCAGGAAAAGTCAATGGTTTGCTGCTCAACCTGTTTTTCTCTAGAAAGATGGTAATAGGCCTTTTGGATGCCTTTCTGCATCCCCCAGGTAAACACTGCTCCAGTACTTCCCTTTTTGTCTCCACTTTTTGTCTTACAGCCCCTGCTTAAAAGATCAGACTTGAAGTTGGTTTTTTTTGCTGTAAATAGTCTTATAAGACAAATCAGAGGACCCCAACCCAAAGTCTCTGAGGTCACATTTGGGTCACATAATTATAGTAAGAGCCTAGTCTGAAACAGATTATCTTTGCTTTGTTTTCTGCTGGGAAGTTTGGTGAGGTGGCAAAGGGTGGTCTGCAAACAACTATAAACTACTACAGTGGCCAAAAATAATTTGAATTGGTAGAATCTCTTTTTTTGAATTATTTCACAGGGTGATTTTCTCATAGCTTAACCTTAGCCAGGAGAAAGATGAATTTGTTTGCAAAAGAAATCACCAAAGAGTTAAAGGATGCTGCAGAAGCAGCAGCTGCCAGTTCAGGATCCAAAGACACTCCCCATTAAGTCAGAGCTAAAACTTGTGTTCCTTGGTGGGGAATAAGGATTGCTGCATAGCTCTTCTGAGCTGAAATGAAAAGGTTTATTTGAGATCCCTCCAACATTTTTCATGGCAGACACTAAAGCATTCCTGGCTCATGTGCCATTAAGGACCTGTCTCTCTCAGCTCTCATAGCAGGGAATATCACTCATCTCTGTCTGTGTGCAACCCAGCTTTTATTCACTCAAACTGCTAAAATTGATCCCTCTCTATGTAGAAGCAAAATACTTAGGACTTTTTGGAATGCTTAATTTTGCTTCCTAAGCACAAATGCATAGAGCAAAATGTATGTGTGTATACAAGACAGATAGATATGTATAGAGGCACTGATCAATCCATCACTATAACTCGGGATATTGTTTTTTGCAGAGATATAAAAATCCTTTACATTAATTGTTATTCTTGTCACATGAGCTCTGTGGAAAATTTCCCAATGGTAATGCCACTTACTAAAGTCATATTCTGCCCAAGCAAAAAGGTTGATGAATTAATGCAAACAACCTACAGTATTTTGCCTTACATAGTCCACCATCAGTTAGAAATCTCTTAAAGAGAATGAAGCAATGAGAAAATGTAGATCTGACCCCTTGATGTTGTTTTATTTTCTCAATAGTGGCTATTTTGAAAGAAAAACTCTGCTTACTTACATGAACAACACACAGAAAAGAGTTAAAAGTGGCACATTATCTTCCCAACGACATATTTAGCCAGTTATTCAGGCTATAATGAAGCTGTGTAATGAAGTCAATGTCCTTGAAAGTTCTTCATCAATTTTTTTCTCATCTGTCAGCATATCCACTTGCCGACACAATATTAATTAAACACAACATTTCCTGGAGTGTTGAAGTGAAGTCCCATCACTGATAATGAACAGGTTTAGGAGAGTCACATCCCAACAAAATTACTTTTTAAACCAGCCTTATTAAGCAGAAAATTAGACCTAAATCACCCTACAACATCCTCATTAAAAGCCACTGATCCTTGGCTGCTTCTATGTTCTAACATCTTTAATTAGCAAACTGCTAGTCTATCTGCCATGATAAATGCTATTAATCTTACCTTTCATTTGCTTTCTCTTAACCTATCGTTTGCCCACTTCAGGGAGACACACACTTCCACCAGGACTCATTTTATTGCATCTAATGTCCTTGTAAGGATGAAAAATGTGGCAGTCATGGGTTAAACGGGATGACTCTCTCCGCCCTCACTCCATCACTGAATTTCAGAATTTGTGGATATCTTGGATGGCAGACTTGCTGTGTTTGAGGGGAAATTAGAGTATTTTCCAGTAGATATGTATGGAATACTGTTGTCAAATCTTGGTAGTAAATCACGATGCAGCTGTGGTTCAGTGCCCTCTCTGCTGCACTACTTTAACCATGGAAGAATTATGGACATCAATTAAAAAACCTTCTGGGTGTCTGTGAAGGCTCCACCCAGGGAAAAGAAAAGCTTTAAAAACACGATTGCGTTTTAGAATTGTAGCCACTAAATCTATAACCTTTGAGTGGCCTTTACAAAACATGACATCTTCATGGCCCCCTTAATATTTGTTCACAGAAGCTCCAGAATATATCAGGACAAATAACATACCACATCAGGCCACTTTCACGTGGCATTAGTCAGATGGAAGTGTACAATGCGGTGCCATACTATGAATTTCAAAAATGCATTACTATTTGCTGTGTTCTGAGGTGCAAAATGCCATCTTGGATGTGCAGTGCTTTTTTTCCAGATTATAACTGTGGAGCTGGGACTTTTCACTGGGTTCATGCTGGCTGGTTTTTGCAGTGTGTTCTGAGCATCATCTTCTTACAGCAAATAACATCATCATGTTGAGCTCATAGCTCCTGGGCAACAGAGAGGTACAAATTTTACCTCATTCAAAGATCTTGTGATAAATTCATTTTGCCTGGGGGTTGGTCTTTTCTCCCAAGTAACAAGAGGAAATGAACTCAAGTTGTGCCAGAGAGGTTTAGATTGGATGTTAGGAAAAATTTCCTCACTGAAAGGGTTGTCCAGTACTGGCACAGGCTGCCCAGGGCAGAGGTGGGGTCACCATCCCTTGAGGGATTTAAAACACATGTAGATGTGGCACCTGGGGACATGAGTTAGTGGTGGCCTTGGCAGTGCTGGGGGAATGGACTCGATGTTCTTAGAGAACATCCAACCTAAACTATTCTGTGATTCCATAACTCAATAGGTCTTTCCAACGGGCCTCTGAGGAAGGCTCTGACCTGCATTATCATTACATGTCCTGAAAGCAGACACTGTCCACAATCTTCAGCTTTCAGAGCTTAACTCTGAGATTTGTCAGTGTAATTTACTCCATGTGCCCCTATTAATTTATCTCTTTCATTGTAATCATCCCATATTATTTAGTGACCAGACATGCTTCTCACAGATATAAACACTTTCCCTCGGCAGCTTTAATGAAAGCTGCTTTTAATTTCACATTGCCTTAGGTTATTCTGGCTGCTGATGGGCTGCTTCTTGTTTGGGACAGGTTATTCCAACTGCTAGGAAACAGCGACCTTTTAAGCTCTCATTTTAAGTCCTAATTCTAGCACTAGGCTGTAAGGCAGGGGTTTCTCTCCCTGTGTTCCTGTGCCTGAAAGCCAGGCATCTATTCTGAGCTATCTGTGTAGCTTCTGCAGTCAATGTCAAGAGATAAGCATCCCCAGAAGGCGACTTGTCCACCTATTCTACAGTGACATGAATTACCCTTGGGAAGCTGTTATCTATTATTCCTCAGGATGGAGACAGCCCAGGCTTAATTAGTTGTCTGACTTTTAGATGTTGAGTTAGGTACAATAATCTGACTCCCAGTGATTTTTTTTTCTTCATTGTGGAGCAGATGAGTCATGATTCGTATGCAAGGATCGTATTTGTGAAGCTGTGCTTTTCTAATGAAACCCCTCTCTCACCCTCAATATGTTTCCATTATCTTGCCATCAGGAAATAATTTTTTCTGCTGCACACGAAGACACATGACATGCTCATTTACCCACACACGTGCGAAACCAGATTAACTACTCCATAAATTAGTTAAAAGATTTTCACAGAGAAAATGAAGAGGAAAGACATGTAATTTCCACTTCTCAACTCCTGAATGAATGAAGACACTGTCTGCTCCATCCACGACTGTTTAGACAGATATTAGAAATCGAGATTGCTGAATTGTGATGACCAAGTTGATGTGATCAGAGCTTCCCCAGTCTACCCCAAGTTATCCACGTTTTTATCTCAAAATTAATGAACACAGTGGGGAGTGGTGTGTCATATTTTGGTTAAACTCCACCATTCTATGCCTCCAAATTTGGGATATACGATTCTGAATTTTAACAGTGGGACCAAACAAAACCCCAGACTGTGTAAAATAACATCTGAATGGAAACTGAGATCAGAATACACTTTAGTTCTAACTCAAAGAGAGTGTTTCAGGCCAGCAGCTGAGATAATGTAGTGAATGAATCATAGGTCAGTGTAGCAAACCAACTGAAAGTCATTAGAGAGTCATCAGAAGATTTGTGACGAAAAAATATCAGCTTTGGCCATGATGGGAGTGTTTCTGGGGCACTCCTGTCTGAGCAGATACCCCTCACATCACTACCAGAATGAGCCACTTTGTGCTGGCCAAGTCCCAACAAAACCCCAACCTTCACCCCTTGGAGGAGCTTACAGAATTTTTTAGATTATATTAAAGTGAAAAAGACAAGTGTTACTCCTTTTGCAGGACCTGATGGGAATGACACTCCTGTGCAAATGAATAGAGACACACCTTTTCATCTGGGATGAATAAAATATCTTTGTAATGACTGAACATGGTCATCCAGGTTGTCTCCTTTTAACCAGAGCACTCCTCATGTCAGTTCCATTAAAGCCATTGGGTAGGTGAAAATAGTTCTTTCATTCCAGACAACTAAACCCAGCCATTAAGACTATCTCAGCCAGCAGGAATGTGTGTGTGTTGGGTGTTACACAGGAAATCACAGAAAGGGCCAGGGAATTGAAATGAAGTGGCAGTCAAACAGTGCTGATCACAAAAATATGCATTTCATGAGGCTGGCACTTGTCTCATTTGAAAACGAGAAGACACTGAAGTTATGAGAGTGATACTGGTGTAAAATTAGTGTCAGAAATGGATTAAGTTCATGGCACGAAAACGAAAAGCTGAGTGTCAGACTGGGAGGGGAACTACAGGTGTCTAAATATAACCACCTCAGGCTGAGCGAGAGCACACTGGGGCTGCTTCAAATCCAGGGGCTAAGTAGGGATGTGACCATACAAATACAAAAAATTCCTGTTAGAAGTGCCCACCTTCCTTACAAAAAGAAAAACAAGGGGTTGTCCATCCAGGGACAGCACCTCCTCCTCCCACTGCGTATCAGTCCTACTCCCTTCCCGGGGTTACCAGCTTTGTGCAGGACTCTGCGGCAGGAGCCTGTGGCTCAAACAGTGACAGAGACACAGAGAAAGCAGCAAAGGACAGCCCTGCGATGACACTTCACGTTACAGACCGGTGCTTTCACAGAGTCAGGATCCTGGCTGGAGCCTTTGCTGTCTCCCCCCTTTGCAGGGCAGGAAGGGAAGGGCAGGAGACAGGAGCTCAGGGAACCAGAAAGCTGCGTTTGGCAGCGAGGGCATGTTTCTGTAGCAAAGCATTTCATAAACTCTGGCCCAGATTCTCCCCCGTGACTTGACCACGCTCAGTAAAAGACAAGGATTGGAAAACAAAGATGGCTTGAAGCCACCTTTATGCTTCTCCACTCCGGAGCAGCTGGGGACTGGCTGGTCCCCAGGGTAGGTTCAAGTCGCCTCGGGCTATTGTAGCAGCAGGAGACTTAGAAAATAGCCAAGATGTAGCTACACCTCCTTTTCCATTGGCTGTCAGTGCTCCAGAAGGAGCCAGGAGGTGACTTGGGTGACACCACTGCTACAACAGAGGCTCGATCTTTCCAGGGACCCCGAGCATGAGGAGAGAGAGAAAATGTCAGTGCGGATGCTGCCGAGGAGGCAGAGTAATGTGCATCTTATTTAAGAAAGCAGGAAACTAAGATCATCTGAATTCAAATCCACTCCAGTCAGTGTGTGTCCATGGGCAAATGCCTTGATCTTTTCTGTGCCTCAGGGCAAGGCAACTGGAAAAGGAAGTCAAAAGCAACAGAATTTCACTGAAATGATCAGATGCCGCTTCCAAATTTGATTTAACTATAAAACTAAAACGAAGTAGATATCTACAGACATGCACACTCAACATGGTCAAGAATTAATTTCTCCTGTATTTATATAGGAACTAGTCTGTTTGCAAGCTGGATCAGAATCCCACTGAAGGCAGAAGCATTTACAAGTGAGAGAATTTGCAAGGATGAGAACTTCAACAAGCAGTCAAAAGGAAAAAGAAAAGGAAATGCTCTTGCCTGACAAGAGATTTTGATTTTGCTTTTAGTGAAATAAAATATAAGATGGATATAAGATAGATTCCAAACACCTACAAACAAGAGGAACATTTGAGAAAAGGTGGTCTTTGTTCATTGCTTACCCCTAGAAAAGGGTATTTGTGAACTGCTACAAGCAAACACCTGCAAGAGGAGTCAAGTCAGAGAGGAATAAACTCATCTAGGTTGTGCAATCTCCCAGCAACAAGATTATTCTATACAGTGCCACATCCAATTGCAAGAAGGACTGTTAGGAGTAATAGAGCTCCTGTAACTAAAGTGTTTTCTGTCCTCAAATCTTCCAGGAAAGCGACTGAGGCATGAGAGGGGAAAAAGCCAAGGGGAGAAAAGTTGTTAGAAATAAAATTGTATTTTCTTGGACATTGGAAAGAATGTAAAACTGAGCCAGAGGCCTCCAAGTCAGCAGCCATTTTAACATTTTGCAAGAGATTTTCATCTTTTTCCCCTACAGCCTCAGTTCTGCTGTAAACACTGAGTGCACCCACTATGGCTGTCAGCTGTGGAGTCTGCTTTACACTGAAGCTGCCAGAAGATAAAAAAATACTTAAAGTAATGTAATTCTCCAATGGAAGGCGTAAGGATTTCTTCATGACATCTATGTGAAGAATGAAAGACATGAGATTTACTTTTAGCAAATCAATAAAAATAGGATGGATGCATTTGGAGACCAGGAAAAGCAAAGATACGTTGGTTCTCTGTTGTTCTTACTGCAAAGCTGCCGAAGGCAGAACAGCAAAAAAACACCATGTCCTGTTCCAGAACATCACTTC
Source organism: Calyptomena viridis (assembly GCA_013390005.1). Lineage (NCBI taxonomy): Eukaryota > Metazoa > Chordata > Aves > Passeriformes > Eurylaimidae > Calyptomena > Calyptomena viridis. The sequence continues at coordinate 10,049 of WEIV01015993.1, read as the reverse complement.
TTTTTATTAAGAGTAAAATAAAATGATGAAAAATATTATTCATGGGCTTGTTGGCTTGAACAGGTCAAAGTAATTTTTCAGGGGTTTTCATGCAATGACACTTTTTACAGTCAAACAACATTGTACAAAGTTTCATGAAAACATATTAAAATTAGGCCAATAAAGCCACTAAAAGATGATGGAAAAAAAGACAGATAAGGTAAATAAACTATAGAATCACTCATTCAATGCACACAGGCACAGGTGAGATATATGTGAGGACACTGTAATTTTTCATCAACATATGCAAGTGGACACGCATTTTGCACCAATAAACATGCCCACACACAATCACATTTATCACTATAATCTAATTTTGAAAGTATTTTCTTCAATAATCAATTGTGTGCCCTTTGCTTGAAGGCAAATGCAAGCACAATAAATTCCTTACTGGTAGCATGGAAGAGGAAACATTACTCCAGACTATGGAAAAGTTCAGCAGTAGTAAATTCTGATGAACACCATTACTGTGATTACTGCTTGGGCACAGATTTGCCCGCCTCATTGTCATTTCTTATACTACATCAAGCAAAGGCTGGTGGGGACCTAGTACTGCTGTCGCCCAACTGAATGTGACCTTTTTTGGGTGACCGCGCTGCGGTGGGGGTTGTCCTACTCCTCTGGGAAAGCATGAATAAAAAAAGAGTGCAAAGACCAGAGGATGCAACGTAAGGTTTTAATAAGCACAGAAATTAAATAGACGAGCTTTTTGCTTTTAAATGCCAGCATTGTGGCTTCCCTGTCATTTGCAGGAGGAAAGGGAAGGGGCTAAATATCTTGGGATGTGGCGAGTTTTAAAGCGCATAATGATGGCGATAAAAATCTGTAATGTCAGTTGCCTTGTGGCAATCAACAACCATTTCACATTATGCTTGCATCTTAAGGTTTGCGGCCAAAAAACAGATTTGCCTCTGTCTCATTAAAATAACGAATGCAGTCCGAATGGATCTGCAATGATTCACTGTACGTCACACTAAATCACGACGCTCCTTGGAGCCAACTGACTATGGCCTCATTACTTTAGACAAAAGTGGGCTTGGAGGAAAAACTGGGGTGATGTTTTTTTGCTCAGCCATGTTTTTCCCTTTGAAATACTTAAGGCAAAAGAGCAGATAGGGTTTTTCCCCCCACCATTGGTAGCTGAGGAAGGTTGGGTTGTATTCATAGTACAATTCTGTATTGATGTACATAAACACACACAACGTTAATGTTAGCGTGGGGAAAGACAAATTAAACAAATACAAATGGCACTAACAAAGCAGATTTTAATGAACATGAATGACTGATATGAAAGACTTAAAAATTAAAATAAGCTGTTAATTAAATATATATATATATTTTTAACTGTTTCACTAGGACAAGGAGTTTGAGAAATAGTCTGCTCTCCTTCTCCGTTGTATAAGACCTTAAGTACTTGTGGTTTGTCTTCTGCAAGTCTTTGTTCTGCAAATTTCACTGCCTTCACTACAGCAAAAAAATTAAGCCCTGTCTTTTCATCCTGAAACAGCTTGGCTAAATATCTCTACAAATTAGTTTATTGTAATGTTAATATTTAAGATTAATCTATTTGGCCTTAAAGTATGAGGGTTATGCTCAAAAACTGTTGTTTCAGAGGTAAACATTGACATTTCAGGAATAAATATTAACTCAACTTTCACTATTGTTAAGTGAATCTAAGACTATTTTTTAAAATTAACTGGATAATTTTAAAACTGTATGTATTTATAAATACATATAATATATACATATAATACTGTATGTGTTTATAAATAGAAATAAGAATTGGGGAAATGGCTAAAAGAATTAATGTGAATTTTGACTACAGAAAGATTGTATGAAGTCCATGGTGAAAATCATACTTCAAAACACCTGAATTAATGGCAAAGATCTCAAGCATATTATTTGTTTTGATAATTGGTTCCATTTTCTCTTATGCACACACACTTTATTGTAAAGAGAAGATGGTTGATATTAAGCTATTTTTACACAGACACACACAAAATAAATAGGCTTCCAAAACAACCCAGGCAAATGTATTTCAAATTTTATCACAAAATATGTTACATACCCATTAGGTATTTTTTATTTTACGTAGAAGAAAAACTGCCTGAGATACATGCATGAAATGACTGATTTAAATGTTATAAATCCCTGAATTTTTCATCTCCTTTTGAATGGAATGCCAAAGGGGATTAAAGACTAAAGACATATCACAAACAAATTTACATTATTAAAATTACTGTAATCAAGAGTCTTTTCTAGCCTTAATCAGGATTAGTGAAAAGAAAAAAACCCTAACTTTTCCACCGTGCAATACTAATCAAAATTCTATCAAATGACAGATAAACTAAAAGCAGTTTTGAAAATTAAAAATATTGGTTGGAGTATTCTAGTATCCTTTTGAAGTATTTTCACCTATTTAGATCAGAGCAATGATTTCCCTATTGATAATAAAGGTAAAATAAATTTCAGTAACGCTGCAGAGCCCGAGCTCTTATTTTCACAAGTCCATCCAAGTAAACACACTTGCTGAACATATGCTATAGAAGCACAACGTGGAGTGCTTGGTTTTGTTCTCTTAAAATGTGAGCTAAATAATTCCAGCTGTTGCAAACTGGGCTGGAAACCTGCTGTGTGCAAGGACTCAGCCTTGCACCGTGACTCACTGCTGAGCTGGACACGAGCAGCTTTGGGCTGAAGAACCATGAAAGCTTTTAAGCGAGGTCTTTATCCACCATGCCTTGTGCTTTACACGTGCTACAAGGCTAATACAGGAGAGGGATAAAGCTTGTACACATTTTTCTGGGCCTCTGGAGCCTCTTAAAGGCAGCATTATGTTGGCTTCAGAAACCACGACTCTGCTCTGTAGCATCAGGCCCCATCCTGCTGTCACCGATATCACCAGAAATGCTGCCAATTAGTAAAACACCAGCAGGGTTGGACTCTACATTCAATTCATTCTTGTAAAACATCAACTGCTCTTTTGAAATGGAAATTATAGAAATGGACATGTAAAGAACTACGCCAAAAAGTGATCTGAGAACAATGAGCAATCACTTTCTAACCTCTCTGAAACAAGCTCAGCACGAAGCAATATTCAGATATGTCACAAAATCAGTGATATGGATCAAAGGACAAGGAAAGCTGCAAGATTCTCACAGCTTCCTTCCCGGAGCTCAAACTGATTTAACTTTTTGCTGGTATCTGAAGCAGACAGCTGCCTTCCGGGCCCTCCATCTTCAAACCTGTTGCTTCCCTGTATTTGGTTAAACCACATTTTACCTGGCAGGCTCAAAGCTGCTAATGTTAAATCTTGACTGATGCACAGAAGTTTCCAATTCACTGTTAGTGAGGTTATATATATTGGTTATTAAAACCTTCTTTTTGGTTAGTTACCAGAATTATGCAACTTTAAAATAGCAAGAGACAGTGGAGCAGCATTTCCTCTTTATGACACCTCATGCTGGTCAGTCTCGAAGTTCAAAGAAAAGCTAAATCAGGTTAGAAAACGATATATTATATTTAATTAAATGTTGTTATTATGTTTTCTTCAAATTATGAACATACCAGGATAAGAAGTACATTAGAACACATGATCTGTATTTCAGTTCCATCAGAGCATACACAGTAAATCCTTCTTGGAGAAAAAAAAAGCAGGCATCATAACAAGAATATTTGAGCAGAAAAAAAAAATAAAAGATCTTCAGCTGTTTTGAAGTCCTCCCTTTATATTCCCTGAAACACCAAATGGAAGCAGACACTTAAAACCTTACACAGTACACAAAATACTTTGATTTGTTTGTCATGTGCCAGAGAAGGGGAAAAACAAATGACAAGTTACAGGACTTCATCCTCAGGACAACTATGTACATCTGCAAGGTTAGCACTGATGCTTCACACACAAATGCAATAGTCAGATGCTTGTTTATCCTCTCCCAACAAAATCATTGCTCCAGCAGTGTCAGGCATTCACTCAGAAGCAGTTTTAGCTGCTCAGTGTAAATCACCTCGGAGTAGACGAGTTAAAATCCTGCAAGTCCACAGTGGAGAGAAGCAACTCGCAGGACTGAACTTTCAGATTAACTGAGAAGTTAGTCAACTTTGTTTGTTGCAGAAAAAGTCATGATTGATATTTTTCCTTTTGAATTGAAAATGCTGTACTTTAAGGTCAATTTTAATGATTTACAAGTTCCTCTAGTATTGCTTTGACAAATTCCACACTTCTTTTTAACACCTGGCCTTTTAGCAGCACTTAGATACTGAAGATTGCTATTTTCCTATGAAAAGTTTTTTTAATGCAGGTTTTATTTTTTGTATTTGAAATTTCATATTTTGCCTCCTGAGAGTGTTTGATTCCAAGTGGGCTCTCAAAGAACCTTCTGAATATTTCAAGGGCTCTCAGAAGGTGGATTTTTAGGATTCTAGGTAGATACGATAATATAAACAAGTTTTTACTGATGTAAATTAAAGGAAGAGAGTTAAAACAATTCCTGTACTAAAACCCATCATTCCAAAAATAGCTTGTCTCTAAGACTATGAAGACTTTTCTATGCTCTGAAATTAGTGAGCTGCTTTTTTTTGGCAATAATTATTTGAGAAAGAAGCAATTATAAATTCCATTATTATTAGTGTTAAATCTTTAACCAAACCAAAATCAGATTAAATATTAAGTTGTTAAATACTTTATTCTCCAACTATTTCAGTTTTGATGACAAATGAACATTAATTTAATGTTCATTTTCAATTTAAATATTCTCAACTGCTCCATCTTCTAATTTTAACCAGAAGCAACATACATCTCCTTAAAAACTGTGATTCGGTATAACTGACCTTCTATTTTTTTTTTCAAAAATATTATCTAGCAACAACTCAGTCTGCAAAATTTTAAGTGACCTTTGCTGATCTGCAGTTTCTGGTAATTTTTGCTTCAGTAGTGGTTTTGGTTGGCTTTTGCTTTATCAGACGCCTTTTAAGAGTATGTTCACAATTTTGTTTTATGGAAAAATATACAAGAAACTGTTCTGTAAAACTATTCTGCAATTTAAAAAAAAGAAAAAAAGAAATGGAGATATAAAAATGGAAATGAGCAGGAACCAGTTTTAAACATATGTCTTTATGAATGAGGCTTAATCACACACTTCGTTTTCCAAACACAAAAAGTCTTTCGGAAATGTATTAATTAAAATTAAGCACCATGGACAAGCAGCTTTAGAGGGATGGCAGTCCTTTTCAAATTAGCATAACACTAGCGACAGGCATGGAAATTGGTTTAATAACCCTAAATAGTTACACCCCACTCCTAACACAAATGGCCACGGACAGCTCGAGCCCCTGAGGCTGCGACTGTACCAGTTTGTGTGGTTGCTCTGACATTGGGTGGGTATTCCAATCCAAACAGAAAGCACTGAATGCACCTCAATTATTATTATTATTATATAATAAGTGAAGCATACAAGGCACCAAAGCATTAAACATCATAAACCAGAAAACCAAAGTAACCCAACACAAGCAGCACCAAAAAATCAGCCAGCGAGGGACTCACTTTGTGACTTGTACGAACACAGTCAATATCGGCAAGAGATTATTAGTTTAGTCATGACATTAAGTGGCCCAAACCCACACGTAGGTTTAGGGCCAAGCTGTAGATACAACAGAAAACCAAGCCAAAGGGATAAGCAGAGTCTTTAAGTGATTTCCTTCCCTGCTGTGTTTTCCACGGGTGTCCTCAGAGCTCAGCTCACTGCTACAATACCCCCAGTTAAACATCACTTTCAGCATTCCCCAGCAAGTGTCAAAATACACGGGCTAAATACCTACTTAAATCTAAATGTCAGACATAAGCAAGTTTTTTGTGTGCTCACGATTCATGAGAAAATGGAGAAAACAGCCAAAACCTACTGATAAAGAGCTGATAAAGAGCTGAATATCCACAAGCTTTTTCCAGGTATTCTGATCATTCCCCTAAATTCACACAGCTGCTCCTGCCGTGTCCATCTCCGCTTTACCTGACTTCAGCAGGAGTTTTGCTTTGACTGCCAGCTGGTTTTAGAGACATGTAGAACAGAGAAAGTGGTTATTCATGTCTTTTATTTATTATAAATACATATAAATATGATAAGTGACCTTTTGCTTTGTTTATCATGATGAGCAATGACTTTGGAAAATCATCTGGAAAACTTAACCAAGCTGAGAAACAGGCAAACAGCAAGCATAGGCATACAATCACAGGTTCCTCTCAGTCCAAGAAGGGGTTAATTTTTTAAGAGAAAAAGAAAAAAAAGCGTCTTACTTTGAAGCATCAATTGTTTTATCAAGAGCACTGAACTTCCCCCCTCCCATGAGTTGACCAAATGATTTTCATTTGGATTTGCAGGTGCAGTCCAACCCTAGCTGTCTACGTAGGGCCTCCATCCGCCCATGAATCTGAAACATTGCATAGTTTGCACCTGGATTTTGCTTCCCCACCCTCCTTTTAATCTATTTTTAATACAGGTTGACCATTCCAAAACAGACTCACAGAGGTTTCCATTTCCAGATCTCTCTCCCTCTCTTTTTTTATAGTTTTGTTTCAAAACTGTTCAAAAACTTTGTAGCTCAGAGCAAGTGGAAAAGCAACATTACGCTCACAGTCCACTGACAGGCTGGGAAGGAAATAACTCTACAGATGAAGTTGCATGTGGGGAATAACTAAACAAAGTAGAAAGTGGGTGTTTTGGGGGTCCACGTGAACTGCCAAATATTTCCAAATGGGGAGGGGGGTATTTAAAGAGAAGCAAACAAAAAGAAAACCCAGACTTAACTGATGGAAGGGAGCCAGGGCTGATGGCAGTGGAAAGAAAAGTGCACGGAAAGAAAAAAAAAAGAACAAAAATAAAGAAAAAGCCCGAAGAAGGCAGAAGTCAAGGCTTGTCGTTACAGTGTTTGCAGAGGGCAGAGGCGGCTCCTGTGAAGGCAGTGCATTTCTCGGGGCAGCCGGGCACGGCCGCGCCGCCGAAGGGGTAGACGGGCGACTGTCCGAAGGGGTTGAGGGTGGCGGGCAGCGGGGCGCTCAGCGCCTGGCCCTGGTTCAGGTAGGCCACCAGCCGCCGCATCTCCTCCAGGGCCTGCGCCTGCATGAGGATGTAGTTCTTGGCCAGGAGCAGCGTGGCAATTTTGGAGAGTTTCCGCACCGAGGGGCTGTGCGCGTAGGGGATGACGGAGCGCAGCCCGTCCAGGGCATCGTTCAGGTCGTGCATCCGCCGCCGCTCCCGCGCGTTGATGCTGAGCCGCAGCGAGCGCTGCTCCTTGGGCTTCTTGCCCAGGGCTCCCCCCTTCAGCTTCCCCTCTCGCTCGAAGCCCGCGCTGCCCTTCACCCCCGGCTCGAAGGCGTCCTCCTCGTCGCCGCTCTGCTCGCCGCTGCTCTCCGCCGACTTGCCCAGCGCCCCGGGATGGAAGTCCGCCCCGCCGC
>WEIV01015992.1:5369-19774 GCA_013390005.1 Calyptomena viridis | reverse complement strand
TCACCTGACCTAATCTCCTTTTCTTTCACTATCTTTCATCATCAACAATAAGAAAATGGCTTTTGTAGCCCACTTTGCATGATCAAAGTTTTGTCTGTTTGCAGAAGATTTTTTTTGACTATTGATCAAAAAAATAATTTTGCCTGAAGAACCATATAAATTAATGCTTCTGTAGTGTTATCACAAAATGATAGTATGGGCTTTCAGAAATGAAGATTGGAAGCTACTGTCAGAAATTACTTCTAGAGACACCACTGGGGAAAATGGCTGCAGAAAGAAAAAACAGAGATGTTGTATAAGATTAAATCATCTACCTCATTAGATTTGAGCAGCATTCAGTCTGGCTGGACTGAACTTTCTATGAGGTGCTGGACAATTAATCACCAGAGAATAAGGTCAGATAACTAAAAAAAGAAATCTCCTATTAAAAATAATAAACAAAATAACAATAGCTAAANCATAACTCATCTTCTTCCTCACCTTGCAAGTAATGTATTTTACCGTTTCGGGTTGTGGGTCACCAGAACATTCTCTAGATCATTTTCCTTCCCCTCTCATCACATGTGTCCACAGAAACTCGTATCTTTATATTTGGTCAATCCCACCAATTATTTCAACACAAGATTATGCAGTTCCTTAGTTGTGAATGTAATGGCATAATTGCCTTCACAACAGCATCACTGAACACAAAAGGTTGTCAGCTTGATGAAAAAGGGTAATAGGGAGACTAAAAAATCCAGCAAGAGATGCATTTTGTGTAACTCAATCCTGTTTCTCTACAAAAGGGATGGTTAAATAAAGCTATTTATACAAAACATAATTTAAGTTTGTCAATAAAGACAAAACCAAATGAAAATTACTCAAAGTATAGGCAAAGAGAAAAGATGAATCAGGTCTGTGCAGATATCTCCCTATCAAACCTTTCCAATATAGGGGTAGACCCTGGATTACAAGAGTCTGTTATGATGTATCTACATTTAGTGAGTGCTATGTATTATCATAGTATCATAATCCTTATGTTCAATAAAGATATCTTCCTTAATGTCCTAAACAATTCACTTCTCTGGTAACACTTTTTCTCTTCTGCTTCAGATGTATGCATTTATTTTGTTGGAGTTTTCTGCATTGGAATTTGTTATTAGTAATGAGTGTTAAATTTATAATTTTATTNAATCCTAAATAATAAAGCCATGTAATACACTTTCAGTGATGCTGTTTAACCTGTTGCCTTTGATATAAGAACACATAGGACTAAAATGATTAAGCAAATTTAACCAACCTAACCAAGCAAATGAAGAAACACAGANTATTCACCTGACCTAATCTCCTTTTCTTTCACTATCTTTCATCATCAACAATAAGAAAATGGCTTTTGTAGCCCACTTTGNTCTTTCTTGCTTTGTGTGAGCATGAGAAGTTAAAACAAATGGAAATAAGCCACTTTTCATGTGATTATTGGGATGTTGATACCCATTACTCTACCTGAATCAGATCATGGAATCTTAGAGCGGAGTGCAGAAGGCAGCATATTGGTCAGAGAATAGCTAAAGCATCGAGCAGAATAAGTTAAAAATAACACAAAGCTCATAATCATGACAATGCAAGGACATATCAAAGCCTAGTAAAGGTTTTTAGAGGGATCCAATTAAACTACAGAATACAATGATACATATGAACTGTACTGTTAGGGAGACACACCAGCTTGAAACCACATGAAATAAAATTCCTAAAATTTGGAGTAACTCTTTTCTAATAAAAGAGACATTTAACTAAATGTAAGTCATATGTAAAGTATCCTTAAACTAGAAAGACATGAGGACAAAAGTGAGCTGAAAGTTAACAAAAGAGCATAAAGGCCAAAGCTGAGCATCTCTTCACATTGTATGTGAGCAAAATAAATGCAGTCAGTCTGAATTCAAAGTGTATGTATCTAATATGTGTAAATTCACATATCCCTGGTATGCCAAAAAGCCTGATGTTCTGAAGCTGAGGAATATTTTGAATGAAAAAGACTTATTGGAAAATTAGCCAGAAAATATAACAAAGAATTAAGAATTCTGTAGGAAGATGCATTAGATAGCCAAAATGCTGTAAGTCTGCAATAAAGAGAAAAGCTTTAGTTAAAAATTAATTTTCCTTCTGTGGTAAAGCAGCTAAATTAGTTACAAATGTGATCAATACATGGAAAACAATACACAGAAAAAAGAGAAATAACTAAACGAATTATGACATATATAAAACTTACATAGGAAACTAATACTTTTTTTTAAAAAAAAAGGTTAATTATAAACTACTAAATTGAAAAAGACATTGTATTGATAACTCGAGTGTAGGACTCTACCCATCTGTTTCTTTGGCATCCCTTCAGTTACAGTATTTACCTACTCTCAGTGGATGTAAAGCATTAGACATACACATTACCATTGAATGTGACAACAAGTGTTGAGAAAAGATGCTCTTCAGTGGACACTGACCTGGGAATACCAGAAGGTTTTTCAGCAATAACTGACCAGCCTTCAGAAGATGATTCAGTGATGACAGACTGCTTAAAGCAGGCATCTAAGGGCTGAAGGCAGCTATTACAAATTCCCATGGCCAGCAAGTTTCCTTTCTTACCTGACTATTTCTGGTTTTTAAAACCGTATCTATTAATTACATTAACTGAAGCTTCAAGTATGAAAAATGGAAAGAGCTTTCCTCCTATTCTTTCTGCCCAGTAGCAGCCTGCTGAACAGTCATGCAGGACACACGACCTGGCCAGATGCTCACATGTGCATCATTCCAAATGAACTATAATACATGCCGCTGTCTAGAAATGACTTGATAGTGCTGTTTGAGCTAAATACTTGAACAACAAAAAGGTCACTGGAGTTCTGTGTTAAAGATATCTATCTACTGCTCACTCATCCAAATATGAGTAGTTGTTTCAATAGCTGGTTTACTTCAATTTATCTTGTAATCTATGAAGACTTAATTAAACAAATTACTTCTAAGGAATGCCTGAAATTACCAATATTAAAATTTTTGTCATATCTTTTTCTTTTGCATACTGCCTAATCATTTCATATATTGGTCCACATTTGCTTTCCTACTTCTTAATTCTGTGCATAACTCTCTTTGACATCCAGACCAATCTTAAAAAAACAAAACTGGCATAAAGGCCCCTATGTTTATTATGAGCTATTTCTAGGATGAAGGGCTAGTCACTAGTGAATCTTCTGAAATAAATATTGAGGAAAAGCTTGACAGAACACTGGAACAAGCTGTCCATAGTGTTTATGGGGTCTTCTTCACTGAAGTTATTCAAGCCTGCCAGGATGTGATCCCATGCAATGTGCTTTAGGTGAGCCTGCTTTAGCAGGGGGGTTGGACTACAGGTCAAATTAACTCAGTCTCCAGAGGTTCCTTCCAACCCAACCATTCCCTGATTCTGTGGTATTACTCCACTTCCATCCATGAAGAAAACCGTGAAGAGGGGCATCACTGTGGAAATGTTGACATTCCCAGATCATAGCCTGGATGACAGAAAAGTTTCAGTAGCTGCTAGTTTCAGAGCAACGACAAGTAACTTCCAGCATGTTTCCAGTCATATCCAGTCCTTATCAAAAACAGTTGTAAATATCACACGCAACTACATATGTGTTGGTGGTTTTGCTCTGTTTTCCAGCTGATGAATGGGAAGTTCTTAATAGCCAAGATTATTAAATTGGGATCAGAAGCCGCTTTGACATTTTAGAGGAATCAAGTGTTTCAGTAATTCAGATCACTTTATACAATTTTAGCTGTAGAGTTCTACTACTGCCACTCTCAGGACTCCTAAACAAGGTTATGAGATAGATTCCAACAATAAAGATACATGGAATCCACACTTTACAGCAATATATATGGCTGTTTCTATGCCTTTTTTTTTCTGTTAGAGGTTCTAGCTGCTATAAGAGTATTTCATGACAAACAATATATTCTTTGTAAATATTTTTTTTTTTTTTCTGTTAGAGGTTCTAGCTGCTATAAGAGTATTTCATGACAAACAATATATTCTTTGTAAGTATTTTTTATCAGTCATAGAATTCAGATTTCATCTTACTCTTCATGGTGTAGGTTTCAATGCTCACTTTGATGAAAAGAAATTTATTTTTCTGTTTATTTAATTAATAAGTGATTTACTTTTGAAAAGCAATCCAGGTTTCCCAAGAAACTTTAGGACAAAGCCATTTTAACTTAGGAATGGGCTGATCTCATGATGCTTTAATCTCTCTGTCTTCAACAATTTATCCAGAGAATTTACTCTGACATACAAGGAAAGTATTAAAATAGAAAATCTCTTCCATATCGTCATCAAGTTCATATGATCCTAATATATGAACATCATCTTTTCATAATCTTTTCACAAAAGTATAATGAAATCTTATAAATCAATATCATCAATATTGTATAATCTTAAATTAGTTTCACACTGTACATATTGCTTACTCAGTTCTTGTATCTCATTTTACTTGTGAATAACTTCTGCAAAAACTTGCCACACAAGAAAAAATAATTTTAAATTGATATCTAGGTATGACTAGGAACAAACATTCCTGATTAGGTATTGATGCATTACTCTTCACACCTAATAAATTACTGTTCTTAAAAAAAATCAAATAACAAGTAAAGTTTGTCAAGGATATAACCTAATTTATGAAAAGTTAAATATTTAACCTAGAGACAAAGCTTGTGCAAACCAAAACCCCTGAGAGTGAATAAATCTATTCTGCTACTTATCACATTAGGAGCTGTCATACAATATTAAAAACATCTATTTGAACATACTTTTGTAACAGCAGTAAAACCACTCAGCAGTTAAAGGCAACGAGGCAAAACCACAGAAAGCATACTGCAATCTAAGTGAGTGCAATACATCATAAAATAATATTTAAACGAGAGATACAGTCTCTGCAACCCACAACCTACAAAAGTGTATAAATCTATTCTGCTACTTATCACTTTTCAAAGCTGTCATACAATATTAAAAACATCTCTTTGAAAATTCTTCTCCTACAATGGAATCAGCCAGCAGATGAAGTCAACTGAGCAAAACCACTGAAAGCATTGTTATCAAAGTGAGTGCAGTACAAGTATAAGCAAGTATATACAATACTTATTCTGAAAATACTTTATCATTTTCATAAAGAATTAAAATAATTGCATACTATTGTTACTATACAAATAAGGTCTATTGAAAACTCTGAAAAAAGCAGAATATTACAATTATGATACTTGCTATGATGCTAAACAGAGCAAAATGAGATTTTGCTCTTGATTTACATCAATTGCATCTGATTCTTCCAAATTAATGTGGAAGTGTTTCACAAAGTTCAGAATCAAGACAACTCAGTGTAGAAAGAAAGATAAGTTATCTTCAGGCTTTTGCTACCACGATAGGGACACGATAGAATTCTTAAACCTCAAACTCTACCAAAGCTTCATAACGATTTAGAGAGTTCAGATATAGCATTGGGTGCGCTGTGTTACAGATTATCACTGACTTCAATTTTCAGGTAGATGTAGGATGTGTTTTATATGCTGTAAACTATTAATTTGTGTGAAACAAGTAAAGAGATTTCATTGGGATATATTAACTTTTGGGGGTGGGGAGAAAGAAGGAATATAGCCCAGCCAAACCCAGAAAACTACAAGTGTCCTTACAAAACCAAACATTTTCAGAAAGGTGTGATCAACTTCCTCACTGATTCACAGAGCTCCACATGGATAGTCTGAATACACTTGTAAAATTCCTTTTTTTTAACATTCTACTTAAAAGCTTCCCTAACATTCACACAATTTTACAATGCATGTACCTTTCATTCATGAGTGGAAATGAACAGCCTTGATACTTATTAACATAATACAATTTTTTCAACTCCCTTGTAAAAGCATTAAATTTCAAGATTAAGAAAAAAAAATGGGGAATAAATCTGAACTGCTTCTGAACTTTGAGGAAAATAAATCATCAGTCTCGGAAATTTAGCTAAGGTCCATTAACACATATCATTGTTTATATCTATTACTTGACTCCCATGTAACATGCTTTTTATATCATTCATAAAAGTTGAACTTCACAGAGAAACGGGACATATGTCTTCCTGTGGTTTCCTCTAGCTGTCATGCAGGAAACCTGTCCTGCACTGGGTAAGAAGAAACTTTAAGACTCCATGCACACACAGACTGCCAGACTTTCAGCCAGTGAGGCAGGCAAAACAGGCAGCTGCACAAGAAACTAATTTCTTACAGAAATCTTACAACTTACAGGCATCTTCACTATATTTTGAATTGTCTTTCCATTATTAGCTTCTCCAGCCATAAAAACAAGTACAGACAACAATCAAGTGATGCAGTTTACCAGAGAACCCAATCAGATGCAATCAAACTTGACAGAGCACATCCGAACATGGCGAACTACCTAAAAAGTAAATACGGATTTTTTTTCCCAGTCTCTGCAGCCTCTAATGCTGAAAATAACTTTTATCATAACATTTCTCAAGTTGATTGACATCAAGCAAACACAGCACAAAAAGAAAAGCAAAAGTTCACACATTTGAAGGGAGTCTCTCTGTTGTGATTTAAACTCAATATAATGCACTCTAATGCAAACATAAATTCTTTATAAAAATGCACTTGACAACAGATTTTTGTTATCCCTGCAGAGCTTCAAGATTCTCTAATCAGTACTAGCAAGTTCATGCAAGATAGCAACACAGAGAACCAACTGAGTTGACTCCCTTATTTAAAATCACTTGAAAAGACTACGTTTCATTTCTTGAAAGGGTTACATAAACAGAATTACTTTAGACCTTTTCATAGGAGCAAATTTTGTTCAGTTTCTTACACGTTAACATATTAATCCACAATCTCACAGCCAACCAAGTTCTCCTTTTCACAGGCATAACTACATACACTGTACTCAAATGCTAGCTTACAGGAAGATTTGAGAATACAGTATTCCTTCAGTATTGGTGAAACAGACCATTTCAAACTGGACCTTAATAAAATACTGGGATGCAATGATTATAATTACATGATCAACCATGCTGCAGTGTTTTTTTCAGACGAACTCTTCATATGGTAAGAATAACAGCAGTCTTCAAAATAAGGCAAAAATAATCAATATTGCACTAGCTTTTATATATAAAAAGCACATTTAAAATAAAGTAAGCTTCTTGTTTTACATTTTCACTGCTTTTTAAAGAAACAATGTTGCTAATAAAGGAGAGGATCGAAGAAAAACAAAGCATCGAGCAATAAAACTTGCACTTGCTTGCTCTGACTGTTAAAGTTCCTTATTTTGAATCTGAGTATCACAGTTCTTCCACAAGCACATTTTAAAATGTTAATAATAAATTAAATATTTAACAGGTTTTTAAATACGATAAAATATATCTTGGTCTTATAACAATCCTAGTACAGATGATGCTAATACAAATCACAAAACAATTCTGCCTAGATTACAAGACAGTTTTAAGGCAGTATGATTGTATTTGTCTGTTAACATCCTGAAATCTGCTTTGGCTCCTACTACTTTAAATTCAGAGATTTAAAACGGGAATAAGACCCAGAGTTTAAGGCAATTCTCTTTGTTTAACATCTAAGTTTATACTGGCTGTTTTCAGGACAGCAGTTTATTTTTCCTGAAAATTAAACCTCCACAACTCTAACATCCACAACAGACAGCCACTGATGTGCACGTCGCTCTCGAGGTGACTCAGGTAGTGCCTTGCACCCAGTTTACAGGTGCCTCCTGCCCTGCTGCAAGAATACCCAGAACAGAAAAACGACAAGCCACTGAAAAGCACTCCCTTACCTTCTAAACCTGCTTCAATCAGCCCAAACTGTTCCAACACTTTTACAAAAAGCACAATCACGACCAACACCGCTATCATTTCAAGCCCTTCCAAGTTCATGGTGAGTTAGGTCATGGTCTGACCACCGCCACTGAGAAAAGTGCTCTTCTGCCTGGCTTTCTTTGCAAAGCCATTAAACTAGGCGCGGAAGGCTCCTGCGAGGGAAGGGGGCGAGTGGGAGGGGAACGGCAGGGAATACATCCTGGCTACCCCAGCAGAGGCCAGGGGAGGCGGGGGGCTCAGCCCCGGCCTGCCGGCACTGCCCGGCTCCGGCACAGCCNGGCAACGCGGGGACCGGGGTGCGCGGGCATCGGGGCACAGCCCGAGGGAGGTGCCAGCGGCGCTGGAGCGAGGTTCGGGATGAGCCCGCTGCCGCTGGAAAGGTGCATTGACAGGCAGCCGGGGCGAGAGTCACCTCGCCGCACCCTGCTGCGGCTGCTTCTAGCTGGGCTGGAGGGAAGGATGTGTCGGTGGGTGCGGGACTTGCCAACTTGAACTTCGGCTATAACGGCTTCCTCAGTACGATGAGATTCCTCCTGTTGCATGTGGCAAGTAATACACAGCATGTCATATATTACAACACATTAGTTTTCCTTTTTGTTGTTGTTGTTGTTGTTTTCTTTTGTTGTTGTTGTAATTATAACAAAAAACCAAGCTGTCTCGAATTCTTTAAAGCTTATTCCAAGAATTGGAAAGAACAGATTGAGAATCATAGACTGAACCACAGAATGGTTTGCTTTGAAAGGGATCTTAAAGATCATCTAGTTCCAACCCACTCACCACAGGCAGTGACACCTTCCACTAGACCAGTTTGCTCAAAGCCCCATTCAGTCTGGCCTTGAACACATCCCAAGATTGGGCAAGTAAAAGCAAAAGCAAGCTCATTATTTTTGATTGTTTCTCACTTCAGGAATATTTGCTAAACAAAGTATTTTCCATGGAAAACATTAGCAATGAAATACAGGAATACTGACTACAGAACTGAACTGATACACCAGTAGCAGCCACTGGCCTGTCTACCACAGTGCAGCACTAGCATTGTCACATCCAGTATATTCATGGTTAAGGATTTACTCTTTAAATACCTTAATAATTTAGCATCTAACAAGGAATTTACAATAGAAAAGCAGTGCCTCTTTGACAGCAAAAATGAGCAGGGGAACAATTGCAACAAATTTAATCCTGTCTGGTAAAGTACTGTCCCCCACACAGCTGAAATCAATTACTGCCAAGGGCTCAGTTTTCTTTCTTTTCTTAGATAAGATTAAAAAAAAAAAAATCATTGTGTCATATGAGAACTGGCAGCAACTTCTAAGTCCCTAGGTATACTTGCATCATAGTGGGTGTTGTCATCACTGAAAACAGTGGAATGTAGTGGGAGTAAGGGGGCTAACATATACAATTTGGGTACCATTTTTGTACAGTGGATAAATAAATCCATACAGCGCAATGTTCACATGTCACTATTCTGTGATATTTTTGCTCCAGGTTGGACTCCCTGAAGCTGCTTAAACTTTTCTGTCATAAAATCTATGGTTTAACACTCCATCCTAAATATTGTATTCATTTAATTTCTGCAGGCAGCTTTTCTTGGGGTACCTCTGCCTTTATTTGCTGCAAACCGTCTCCTGACATTCTTCTTTCTCTCATTCAATCTTTGGTCCAAACAAGGCTAAATGTCTTTTCCCTCGAAGCCATGTTAGCAGTGGCTCTAAGGAAAGTAAACCCAGCTTTCCTTCAATCTGGAACTAAACCAGACTAGTTTATCAGCATCAACAGCATAATATCTGCAATCTGTATGCCTTTACCCCAAAAAGTTGATATAAGCTGTGTTTGGGTACATGCAACATCACCACCTCAGTGGACATACTCATTTGCTTTCATTAATACTGCTGTGCTGAAAATGTTAACATGAAAATTCTTTTTTTTAAAAACACAATATTTACTACGTTTGTGACAGTCAAACTTATTCAGGGCTGAGAGCCGAAAAGTGGATAGCAGAGCTTGTGGTGGCAGTTTTGCAAAGAACCCCATGTGTTAAGTGACTAGACAAATACATACGTGGAGTGTTAGGGATCTGTGTCCTCAAGTATCAGCAGAGGGAACAGTTTTTCCCAGAGGCATAGGGCAGCTGTACCTATGGCTAATTATAACTATTCTTCCAAGACACAGCAGAGACATACAGAGGAAAGGAAGAGTTAGTTCTACTACAGTTTTATAGATGGATGCCAAAGCACAGTAAGAATTATAATCTCCAGAGAGGGCTAGGACTTTGCAAGAAAGCTGTGACTAAACTTTCGTTTCTTAAGTGCTATGAAGCAGCCATGAGAATCCCTTTCTTTTTTCTCCTTTTAATATTACATATAGGTAATCTAATATGCAGTTTAATATACCTTCCCTCATTAGGTCATTGTTTTTGAGCAAAACTTTATAAAACCTTACAATATTTCTCATATAAGAACATAAAATAGCATAAATCTGTATCTGATCTTCACATTCCTACCTGCTTAAAAATGGATCTGACTCTACTGACAGTTATAAACTGCCTAACATTATCTCTCTCTCCATATACCTCGCCAAAACCAGCGAAACAGCCTGTTGGCCTGTTGTTTTATTCTTTGCTTTCCATTTTTTTAAAAAAAAGTTATCTTCATTTACCTATACAATTTTATCAAAACATGACAGGAAGAATGAAGATTACAACTGCAAGTATTGAAACCCTATTTTTTCCCTTTCCTAACTACCCAAGCCTTAATATATTGTAGAATTAAGCTTGAAAAAGGTGTACATGTAGTAATACCAGAAATAGGAATGGGAGGGAAGATAATAAATGATAAATTACAGGTAGGTGTTTTATACACAAGAGCAGGTAGCCTTATTTCTCTTATGAGTAACTGCAAAAGTTTCAGTCTTAAAAATTCAGTGTTATAAATACTGTCTCCTTTTCACCAAAGCATTTTGCAGCATTTTTTTATTGTGAGAGTAAATATATTAAACTGAAGTCACTGGTAACATTTTGAGCTAGGAACATATCTAAATGGTCACTTCGCATCTTATGATGGAGCTATAAACAACAACACAATGACTCCATTCACATTACTATGACTAAGATCCTTGATACCATTAATCTTACTGCTATTGCTTAATGCTATATATCATGAAATGTTAATGTTAAAAAAAGACCCAATCAATTTAAACTGAAAAATGATGAGTCGGTCTACTGATGTGAGTCCCAGTAATGGTTATATTTCTTCCTTTCACTTCTTTTTCTTATGCTCTTATATTCATCTGGATGCCATTAAGCCAATCCCAGATTTTCATCATGGCTTCCATGAGAACAATCACTACCCTCTGATATTACTTACCACCCATCAAAATAGTTTATGGGAGTCTGGCCTGCATAAGTTAAAATCCATTGGATTTTGTTTAAAATGGTCAGATTACTGATCTGAGACAACCCTGATGGCTTTGCATAAAGCAATGTGGGATGCACACGTGCACTAAGAGATTTGGGGAAGGCTATCCTCGGTGAGGGGCAGCTAGAGGTAGAGTTAACTGGCAGAGCTGGGTGCAAACAGGAGGTATATGCACTGCAAGAGAACAATGGAATGGAATAACATCAGTGGGACTCACATAAAATCTGAGAACAAATCCTCTAATAGAAGATACAATTTCTTGATTTTGACTGAGAATAAGTTCAATAATATTGTCTTTCAAGGGTAAAAATCATGATGTAAAGCCAGGGCCATCTCATAATTGCTTTAGAAGTGATGTCCCTCCAACATATTTTTCTCCTATTTTTAATAAGAACAGCTTTGAATAAATATTCCAACATCCAATAAAATCACTAAAATAAGTATTCTGTGCAGATATTTAGAAGTTTATAGGCTTCTTCAATCTTTAAAGGGGTAAGTCCACTCTTTTTCTTTCCAGGAGAAAAAATGGGCCAGAAAATCTTGATGTATCATAAGTGCAAATAATTTATTATCTCAGCAGCTAGCTGTTATTACGCCTTGGTCTTCCTTTTTCTCTCTCTTAAATTTATTAATATCATTATAAATTAAGAGAATGAAATAATACATTCTTTTAAAATAAATAAATAAAACCTAGTAAATCTTCTATGTCATCAAATCACTGAGAAAACCAGCAAAAAGAGACAAACTTCTCTCTTTTAATTTAACCCTCTTTCTTAGTAAATATTTAATGAATTTAAAGAAAAGATACAAAATGCATCAGCCACTGTAAATGGTAAATCTTACAATGGCCCTCACCTTGGTACTTTCCTATAGGCATTGAGCCAGCAAGGCTTGACTTCCATAGCTCTCCCAGATGAAACACTGGTAAAAAAAGTGGTAAAGAATGTTACAGGATTCTAACATCACAGTGCCTTATTTATATTTTTTCACAACTTTTATCTAAGCTTACATTCTGAACTGTGTCCAATGTTTTTCACTTGTTACAACTCAAGGAGCTCCCACAATCGGTCTTGATGATGCTTATGTCATGTTGGAAGACTACTTCTCCATCTCACCCAGGAAGCCATAGTTACTGAGGTGCATGATGACTCCCTAAACCAGCAGTTCAGCCCCATGTCAGCAGGCAGCAATAATTTTATAGGATGGCATGGAGGTTGTATCTCACCCAAATTGTCTCACACTGTGGAAGCAGGCCAAAGTGTGGTCATGAAGCAGAAGTTCTTCACACTTGGTGTATACTTAGATGGCAATACCCAAATCCTGTGCTTTTACAGAACTGACTAAGATAGAAAAAAAAGAAGTTATGTTCTACAATATTCATAAACAGACTTTTCAGAGACTGACAGAAAATATCCCTACATGTCAACTGAGATGTAGTTCCAATTGAAAAGTATACCTGAAGATTTGGGTAATATCATAACATTACTCTTCAGAAGTTTTGGGTTGCTTTAAATGTCAGAAGCAGCATACCATGTGTCAATATATCAGTAATCCTTATTAATCTTCTAATTATTATTTGTGTATTCTGAAGCTCTTAAAATGGAATTATATTTCAACTTTATCCTTCTCCATGAAGTGAAAATATGGCTCCCTGAATCTAGTAGTGTATACTTCTGGAAACTATCACACTGTGACCATGAACTATAAGTCATTAGAAGACAGAAATTTTCTCATCACATACCATTCTGATAACTCCAGAATGGTCCTAAACCTCATTAAAAAGAAAAAAACTTCAAAAATCTTCAATGTCAAACAACACATACTTTAAAAATATTTGAAAAATATTTGAAAACTTTCTGTGGAAAATGAAGATGAAAAATACTTGGCTGGCTGTTGTAATTCCACAGTTGAAGCTCAACTGTTTCTCATGACTTGTTTGTGCTACCTCTTTATTAGCAAGGATTTTTTTCCTAAGAAATTTAATGATTTTTCAATTGTTTGCACTTGAGAGAACATACTGATCATTTTCCAAACTACAGAAAAAGTTCTGTCACACAAAAATTACAAGAGAGTTATTAACTGTCATTTGTTAAACTCCTGTGCATCTTCTGCAATGAAGAACTAATACGGCAAGCTTAATTTGAATTTTTGAGATAGTCACAGCATGTCAAGAGATAGTGCTTTGTGATACTTGATTTAATTTTCCCTGAATGACACAAGGACTCAAACAGTTCATGTTCAATGCCTCACAGAGCTGTGCGACACAACAGGTGGTAGTAGACCTCCAGCAGCTTATTTCACAATGGTTCATGAGCATGACCTACATCTCCAGTACATTCAATATTGTTTAAGAGATTGGGTTATTCTGCCAAGGTGTTAAGCGTGTGAGCTAACACTCGTGGCACGAGTAGTTTCAGTGGTTTCCTAGCTTTATCAGTCCTGAAGCCTTTTAACCTAGGTATCATCTCGTACTTATTTCTCCCTTTATACTTAAAAACCTAGTTTATATCTAATGCCTTCAGTGCATCAGCTTCAAGATTCAGTGGGTTTTCCCTGATAGGTAACTAAACCTTTAATTCAGACTTTCATGGTTTTGCTCCTCAATTACTTTGACCGTGTCTTTTCTGTCTTCGTCAAGGGCTGTCTTGCTCCTCTTTATCCACTTAGGACACTGCCACAAAGATCATCATTCTGGCTTACCACTCCAACTATTTCAGTCAGTGCTTTACATTTCTAATGGATCCACTTCATCACACGCAAAATATTTGCCGTAACCCTCAAGGCCAGTCCTAACACACTACTGCCATACCTCGTCACTGTTGACTTTTAGAGAATATTGAGCTGTTAACCCCCTCAAGCAATATTGCTAGCCTAACTTATTCATAAATTAGACCTTATTCATAAGAAATGTTGCTAGTTCTAATACAGCCCCTCAATATTCAGAAATATAACTGCAATCCCTGTGCTTCAAAGTTTCTGAGATACACAACAGGTGGATGCTGACTGTGAAGGGAAGATAAGGCAGGTACTCCCAAAAACGCCAGGAGTGGAAGGATTTAGGAAAAATTATTTCTGAAAGTGAGAACACTAAAAAGAACATTAAACCTAACAG
>WEIV01015991.1:91257-142833 GCA_013390005.1 Calyptomena viridis | reverse complement strand
CAGCGCTCCGCTGCCATCTTAGAGCGGGAGCGGCGGCGGGGCCGGGATCCATCCCCGCCCGCCCCGCGCAGCCCCGCGGCCTTTTCCCCCTCGGAGCGCGGCTGTGGCTTCCCGGGCCTTGGGAGCGGCGATGGAGGAAGGGAGCTCGCCCGGAGCCTCTCGGTGTTATGCGCAACGCCCTGCGGTGGGCGGGTGCGAGGGCTCGGGCCGGGCCGGCGGCGGGGAGGGCGGCAGGACTTGGAGCATCACCTGTTGTAGGGGAGGATTGGGATGGCCCGGCACCTGTGAGGGGCCGGTGGGGCGGCTGGGGAAGGTGGAGGGAGATGGGGAAGGAGTTACCTGAGCGAGGTGCCTGTCATCCCCTCGGTGGGGGTGGGGAGGAGGAGGGAGCAGCGTTGGGAATAGCACAGGGACACGCAGGGACACACGGGCACAGGGACACGCCGGCGCTGCCCAGGGAGGGTTGCAGTGCCCATCCCTGGGGGTGGCCAAGGAAGGACTGGCCGGGGCACTCGGTGCTCTGGGCTGGGGGACGAGGTGGGGATGGGGCACAGCTTGGACTCCATGGGCCGGGAAGGCTTTTCCGACCTAATTGATTCTGTGATTCCATGTTTTAATAGCTCGTCGCAGCCTTTTAGGGATTCAGCTTTGTGTTGCTGGAGGAACTGGAGCCCTCCTCGCATACAGTGTGTGCTCCTGTGGAGTGGCCAGAGTTCCCTCCCGCCGCCATGGAATCACAAAACGCAATTAAAAAGTCTTGTATTTCGAAATTTCGAAATTGGTGCATTTTTGAAGCTGGGTTGGCTTTGAAGTTTTGGGTTTAGCCTGGCCAAAGACCACGTAGGGGTTCTTTGATCATGTATCTACATTGCTGTTGTTACTTAGTTCTCTTATTACTCCTCAGTCATGGGGGAAATAAACATTGATTGTTATTTAAAACTAACAAAGACAGACTATCTGCCTCCAAAATAAATCAACAAGCGTGTTTTTGACAACCATCCTGGTTTAATCCAAATGAGAGTGTCCTGTTAACTTTTTCCAGGGGGTTCATACAATCACACTTAGGTGGATTTAATATCACGGGGGTCTGGATTTGTACAAGTTCATAACTTTTTTTTATTGTCTTGTTGCTATTTCCTTACATTTTCTTTCATAAGAGGTATGTGGGGTTGAATACATGGGTGGTATCTGGTGACAAATAAGCAAACATTTAGTTTGTAGTAGTATTTAATTCTCTGCCTGTAACCAAGCAGAGTTTAACTTCCCTCCCTGGAATAGTCTGTAGCCCTAAAAAGTTTTGGTAAACTCGTTTCTCTTTTTTTCTCCACGCCCCCTCCCTCAACCTCTGTAGGTTGGATATTTTTGGAAAATTAATTATACTTTATAGAATTAGAATAATAACACTGGAAATAACTCTGAGCTAGTATTTGTTAACTATTATCTATATCTATTTGGTGTGTGTATATATAGATACTTTTGTAGGCTATGCTTCATGTTTTTGGCTTACATGAATTATTTAGAACTAGACTGTTTTTATTTGCAGTCTGAAGTCGAATATGTGTGTGAAGTGTTAAATTTACATTTTCTGCTGCAAATTAAAAATTCTCTCCGAGTTTATTGAGTTTAACTCATGGGTTTGGGATAGTCCTTGGGTAAAGCAAGTGTATCTTGTTAAAAAGGGAATCAAGAGCCTGGTTTTCTTAAACCAGGAGGGCAACGGGAAAATAGTTTAATATTGTTTCCAGGCTCATAGATTGGCTACAGGAGCAGGAACTGTAACAATTCCTGCATCAATACTTGGGTGGATTTAGGACTTGTCATTGGAATCCCCTCCCCCACGTTGGACAGTGACAGAGAAGCCACAACAGGGATAATTTTACCTAATAGCAGCCAAGAGTTCTCTGTTTCAGGGTGGATTTCTGGGCAGGATTGTCTTCCCTGTGTGAAATAACGAGGCAGTCCCTGGGAATTTAGCAGTTTTGAAACTCTGGGATGGTGCAGACTGGGAATTAGCACATGGTGGCCATAAGTGACTTGTGCAAACTGGTGTCCAGCAAAAACTGTGCCTTGTGTGAGCTTTTAAAGTGACATTTCATTAGGACATGTTTGCTGCCATGGGCCACATCTTCAAATCATGGTGGAAACTTCACCACCTGCTCGTATGGGATGTGAGAAACTGAGTTATACACCCAAAAACTGAACCTGTGTTTGGCATTTTACAGCTTCATCTGAGCTCACATAGGTGCTGATTCAAAGACTAAAACCTACAGGTACCACAAAAAGCAATTTTTATTGCTATAATTCAGTTATCTTTTGGGCATTCCTCTTGAAACCTCTTTTTTCCAGGTGGTTTTACCCCTGGTTGTGGGACTGTAAGTTGAAAGTTGTTGGTACAGTTCATGTTTTTGGGTAGGAATTGCAGCCTGGTGTGTGTTTAGCCTTTCCAGGGTAATTTTTAGTGCCATTTGAAGAGTTGTTCTCCAAAGTGGAGGAAAAAACTTTCTGATACCTTTGTTTTGTGGGGGCACGAGAGACTTGTGTAACTTCTGAAATCCTTTTGTAAATAGATCTGTTGTTGTAGAATAGGATTATTTACAGAGAATTGCTGCTTTTGTCTTTATAACCAAGTACAATGGATTATTTGTTAAATTTACAGTTTCATCTTTTTTTTTACTAAGAGGCTGGTTAAGAAACATGTTTAAAAAAATTAATAACTTCGCTGCTACTCAGACTTTAAGAAATGTGATGTTTATGCTTCTTTTTTTGCTCTAAAACTGTTTGAAATATTACCAAAAATCTCTGTGAGCAAAATGCCTTTCTTGTGAGGGGAGAAAAAAGTAATCAGGATAAAGGGAATGTTCTCCTTTCCCTTCTCACCTCCATGGATCCTTCAGGAGGAGGGTTCTGGGAACTGTAGTCAGTGGATGGTTTCAAAACCCCAGAGAAACTTTTGATGCTGTGTAGAGTTGGGTGGTGCTGTCTTTTCAAGGTGACACAACACACCAACAGAATTGCAGTGATTATCCATTTTTTTTTATCCATCTTTTCCCTTCTGGGGAAGGAAGGGAAAATTTTGCATTTGATTCTCTTTTATCCAGGCACGGCTGGAAAAATAACTGCTCTGGCTGGTGCCAGTGGGTTTGATTCCTTTGGAAAAGGGCTCTGGTTGGTGCTTCCCTGTGGTGTGGCTCAGTGGGAAAGGGATTATCCACCCCAAACTGCCCTGTCCATGTGATTTTCAGGGAGAATCCCCACGGAAGGGCCAGGGAATGTGGGAGACACTTCCTAGTGAGCTCTGCTTGTGTCCATACCTTGGGAATACTCTGGAGCCTCCCAGGTCTGGGTGGCAGCTCTTAGAGGTCCCCTGGATGAAAACAAAATCACTTTAATTCCAGCTCTGAATGTGATGTTTTGGAAAAGCAGGGAAATGGTTCTGGAATTGAAATAACACAAGTTGACACTTATTTGTAAACACACTCCTTGCAAAGTTTCCAGGGTCTGAGTAGCACTAAATACCTGAAAGTGAAACTGAGTCAATGAAAGTAAAATTAACTTAAAATTCAAGTGTCAGTTTTGTTCCAGCTGTGAGAAACCAAGCTTTCAACTGATGTGTTACATAAAGTTCCAAAACCTTCTATTTTTCTTTTTTTCCCCCCCTTTTTCTTTTCCCCCAGAGGCAAATAAAAATAGACTGTGTTGTGAGTCAGTTAAAGGAATAGTTAATAATACATTAATACCTCTTTGTGTTGAAAAGTTTCCTCTTTCTTTTTGGTAACTGGATGGTGAAGGAAGAGAGGAATGGAAATGTACAAATTGATTTCTGATGGCAAAGTTATTCCTTCAAAATGAAATGGAAAAAATTTAGAGTGAATTTTGATGAGTTACTGGAAAAAAAAAATCTAATTAGTAGAATAACTAGTTGACCAAATCATAGCTAAATACATTGTAATGATTGAATTGAACTTGCCAGTGAAACTTTAAAATCCTTGTGTCCCAAAATCCTGTTGCTCATTTTGGTTTCCTGGCTTCAAACACATTTCATTCAAAATCCTGTTTCCCTGTATGTGCTCAAATCATAATTTGTGCTCCTGTGAACTCCACAGATTGGTAATAACTCCTCATTCACTTTGCCAGAGGATCCATTTGGAACACAGAGCATCCACTTTGTGGGGGAATAGTTTGTGTCCATGAGATGCTGTTAAAACTCAAGGAAGGGGTAAAGAGAGGAGAGAAATATTGGCAGGGAGGGAAGTGGCTGTTAGTGCTCACTCAGGTCTGTGTTTTCCTGGACACTGAAGTTCCTCACACCAATCTCTGTGTGCTCTGTGCAGTTGCTACTGCAGCTTTTTCCCTACTTAGAAATCTATTACCACACCTATTGTTGTTTTTAAATATTTTGATACATGAAATAAGGGCATGTGTGTGATTACAGACATACCAGTTTCCAATACACTCTTTCAAAATCCAAGGGATACTGGAAGTTCAGTAACTTTCCTGGATCATGTCTGATTCTGGCTTCTTTGTTGTTATTCTTTCCAACTTGTGGGTAATTAGGCATTAATTTAATGGTGTGACAGAGTTAGTGTTTGAAATATATTGATTTCTGTGTTAATGTTACAAGAAGTGATTGTTGCACAAAGATCTTGGTAGTTCTCCTTTCTATAGAAGTTATTCTAAATACTACAGATACCTTGCAATGTTGTGGAATAACAGCTTAATGCACTTTTTTCCCCATGATCTGCTGTTCATAAGCTTAGAATTCTGTGTTCTTGTACTTGGGGTGACTTTCCTGTCAATGTCACAGTGTGCCTTCAGAAACTGAGGATTTTAAGGCAGGCCTTGTGCAGGAAAATGAGCATTCCTGCAAAATCTGAACGCCTGTCTTCCCTCTAAAATCAGATTTTTCGTAGATCACAGACTGCTTTGTATTGGAAGGGACATTAAGCTCATCTCAATCCACCCCCTGCCATGGGCAGGGACACCTTCCTCTGTCCCAGGGGGATCCAAGTCCCATCCAACCTGGCCTTGGACACTTCCAGGGATCCAGGGGCAGCCACAGCTTCTCTGGGCACCCTGTGCCAGGGAAGAATTCCTTCCCAATATCCCATCTAACCCTTCCCTCCTTCAGCTTAGGACCATTCCCCTTGTCCTGTCCCTCCATCCCTTGTCCCAAGTCCCTCTCCAGCTCCTGGAGCCCCTTTAGGCTCTGCAAGGGGCTCCAAGATTTCCCTGGATCCTTCCCTTCTCCAGGTGAACATTCCCAGTTCTCCCAGCCTGAATCCAGAGCAGTTTGGCTCCAGCCCTTGGAGCATCTCTGTGGTCTCCTCTGGACTTGCTCCAACAGTTCCATGTCTTTCTTATGCTGGATCCCAGGGCTGGATGCAGATTCCAGGTGGGGTCCCACCTGAGGGGGCAGAGGGGCACAATCCCCTCCCCTGTGCCCACCCTGGGGATCAGCCCAGGGCACGGGGGGTTTCTGGGCAGGGCCATGTCCAGCCTCTCCCCCAGCTCCTTCTCCCAGGGCTGCTCCGTGTGCTCATCCCAGCCTGGATTTGTGCTCGGGATTGCAGGTCCATGCACTTGGCCTTGTTGAACTGGGACTCTGGACATTCCCACCTCTCCAGCCTGTCCAGGTCCCTCTGGATGCCCCATCCCTTCCCTCCAGAGTGTGACCACAGCACAGCTCAGTGTCATTGTCATGCTGGGGGTGCCCTCAGTCCCACTGTCCTGGCACTGGCAGAGTGTTGAACTACCCAGTTACTACCCAGTTACTACAGTAACTGCAGCTTTCTTTTGAATGACCCATGTAGCTCCTCAAACCTCTTGTGGTGGTTTGTTATTTTTAGTAAGCTTAGTACATATTTAGTAATTACAAAACTTAATTTCTAAGTAAATTGGTGTCTTTTGTGAACTCTGTACTGGAGTCGTGGCTGAGTCAGTCAGAGAGTGTGACATACTGAGTTCTGGAGGTGAAGTTTTTATAAGGACATAGTTAAAATCGTTTGGGTCTGTGGGGTTGTGCTGCTCAGACCTTTGCTGGGCTCTGACTTCCATGTTGGTTTTGTTTCTTCTTCCTCTGTTCAATCAGATTTCCTGACCTGGAGATCCCTGTCCATCCCTAACTAACTAATGCTCCTCTAGAGCACTCCTGGAACAGCCTGGGGGGAATCCATGTGTGTTTGGGATTTGGGACTAAAAAGGGTTGGGAGTTACTGTGATGGGATAGTCTGCTCTACAAAAGCTTAATGGTAGAAAGAAACTAATAATCTGGAGGTGTGAATGGAAATAATTCACCCGATGTGGTGCTTCCAGGAGAGTTGGTCCTGTGTCCTTGTAGGATTGGTTTAGGGATATTTTGGGCTGCATTTCACACAGCCCATGGCCAGGACTGCAGTGCCCAGTGTCCTTGAGCCTTTGGGCCCATCAGAACATTCATTTATGGATCTCTGGGCAGTTCAATTAACCAGAGCCCTGTTCACAGCGTGGACATTTTAAAACTTTATGAGCTTAGTGTGGAAACCTTGGGAAATGCAGTGGCACAGGTGGAAGCACGTGGACTACAGGGACTTTTGGTGGCCACTGGCAGCACTGACTCCCTTCCCTCAGGATGACTTTCCTTCATGTGATGAGCACTAGAAACTTATCTAATATTTTCTTGAGTGAGGAGCCAATAGAATTGGACACAGATTTCTAAATGTGGATTTGAAAGGAGTATTTAGTGCCCTTAATTTGATTACTGCCACACAATCTCAGTAGGCAGAAAAACCCAACTTTTGCTAAAATATCTCCATTTAATTTGTTACAGAAGCTAATAAAGCAAGGAAAACCAGTTGGCCAAGTTGTGGTGTTAAGAAGTTCTCTCTTTTGAAGTCTAGTTAAAAAAAACCCAACTTTTTTTCTCTTCTTATAATGCAAAGAAATAGTTGTGTAACTGTTGTATAATAGTTGTGTTACACTGTGCCCTTGCTCAGTGTGTCCAGGGGCTGATTTACAGTAGATAAAAGAATTTCAGTAGCTTTCTAAATACTCATTAAAACCCCCTTAAGGTAAAGGTAAGACCAAATTGGGGTAGTTCAATTAAATATTTTCTATTTTCTGAGAGTTCATGGTAGATTTACATTCAGGAAGTTTTGAGTTTTGTTGTGGTTGGTTCCCTCTTCACTTCCCTCCCCCCTTTCTATCCAACAACAACTTTTAGTTCTTAAAAAGAAGTAAATTTTTTTTTAATCAGGGACATGTTCTGATTAAGATCAGTAAATACTTTTGTGTGTGTGTGACAAGGATTTCCTCAACCTTAGTTTATATTGCTGTCCTTTTGTGTATATTTTCAGTCTGTTATGAGAGAGGGGAGTTAATTGACCTCCCTTATGTCACTCCTCACTTCTTATATCTTTACCACTATTATTTTTACCTCACAAGTACAATCCTGGGCCTACACAGCTCTAAACCAGTGTTTTATCAGAGTGTTGGCCTCACTCTTCTGTTAAGATTTTGAGTGTTGTAGTTCCTGTCTAATTTTATTGCAGTGTGAGAATATGTCATTATATTTGTACAAGTTTGAATATGGGATGGAGAGTTTAATGGTCAGACTTTCGTATTTGAAATAAATTTACTGATACAGGATTCTTTATATGCTTTGCTTTCATTTTCTTCCTCTGCCCTACTGCTCCTTTAAAACCCAAATGTTAATTTTCATCTTTTTATGTTTTTTGTTTGCATGAAACAAAAGAATCTGAGCTCTGTGGTTTGAGGTGAGGCTGAGGCTCGAGATGTGTTTTTAGCACTCACACAGTGGGCCCAGAATGCAAGTTCTAAGTTTCATGTCAGTCATTAAGTGTGTTCTGAAACCTCTCAACTCCCAACTTGACAGTGCCAAATCCATAAACTTTGTGTGTGTGTTTGAGAAAACAGATATGGGTCGTATTCCATGGGTTGCAGGCACATCTTTCCTCTTACATTTCAGTCTTGGAGTGTCTGTACAGTTACATCTGACTTTATTAGTTATTTCCATAAAAATTCCCAAATTAAATCAAGCCTCAAACACTGACAAAACCAGGAAAATTCTCTCCTGCTTTTGGTGGTCTGAACTATGTTTCATCCTGCAGTAAATATATATTTTATTTTTTTAGGTATCCGTTAATAATTCCCTGTCCAGACCTTTACTTTGGGGGTGTGACTTTCTCACATCAAATTTTAGTACCTGAATCAAGTAAATTCCAACAGATTTTTTCAGCATCTCCTGCAGGAGCAAAGTTTTCCAGTGATTGGGATCTAATGGACAGAAAAGCCCCTCCACCAAAACTTTCCATCTCTCATTGTCACCCTGACCTGAGACACCCACTTCCTATTCCTTGGGCTGGGGATTCAGGGATGAGGCTTTTCCCAGAGCTTTCCATGCCCACAGCAGTCTGTGCTCTGCTCCCATGGGATGAAAAACTCCCGAGCAGGGGAATGGAAGGAGGAAGGGGAGGTGCCCCCAGCTCAGGTGAAGGTTTGGGATCCGAGGCCTCAGTAGCAGGATGCTCTTGGAATGTGCAGTTTCATTTGCCTGGAGTTTATATTCCAAGTGCTTTGGAACTTGGAGAAGCAGCCTCTTAAGGTTGGGGAGTGACTCAGCATATCCACACTGAGGTCTGCTCCAGGAACTTAGGATTTGGTTGGAAATGGGGGGGAATTGGAGTTCAAACTCGTTTTTCCCCAGAGGAGTTTGACAATTAACATTGATTATATATTTTTTTTTTTTAAGACAATCTCTTTCCTCATTTCCCGCACACCTCGATTTTGGGAAAAGTGAGGGAATATTTTGGTAAATAGGATAATTTGTGGCATAGCTGGTGTTTACTGTGTAGCTTTGTTGTGTGTGCTCTGCTCCTGATGCACATGATAAGCATCTGTGCAGTGAATAAACCAGCTTTTGACTCTGCAAGTAAAGGTTGTGTTGCAAAATGCCTAAAAGAGGCAGAATTGTGTATCAGGCCTTAAGCATTTCTTAGTCTCTGATTTAATGACATTTAATCAACTTTTTTCGTGTGGAAGGGGAAGGAGGGATGGACGGGATTTGCCCAGTTCGTATGATGGAAACATGGAATCATGGAGTGGTTTGAGTTGGGAGAGACCTTAAAAATCATCTAATTGCACCCCCTGCCATGGGCAGGGACACCTTCCACTGCCCCAGGGGGATCCAGCCTGGCCTTGGACACTTCCAGGGTTGGAGCAGCCACAGCTCCATCTTACTAGTGCAGAAACTCCAGCCTTTCCCACCAGAGCTGGGGAAGCTTCATTATCTCTTTGCCATCCAGGTCAGTTCTGTTTCTGGACTGAGAGTTGGACACTTATTTCGGTGCTGACAAGGTGCTGAAGGGCAGCACAGCAAGAACAGCTTCTCCAGAGAAAAACAAAGCAACATTGATTTTCTCACCCTTTTCCTTCCACCCTGAACCACTTTCTCCTTCCACCCACCCAATACGTGTTTTCCTGGGGCCGGTGAAAATCACCTTGCTCTCCCCCAAACCATCCCTGTACCAAATTTGAAAGAATGGCTAAAAGAGAAACGAAACAGCAAAAAGCAACAACTATTTTCACATTTCACCCACGAGGGGTGTGGGCTGTTTCACCTGGTGATGTTCTGTGTGTGCCACAAGTATTGACACACTGATGGGAAGCTCCTGCCCGAGGTGTGGAGTCACAGAAGCACTTTGAGGGAAGTTGTTGGGAGATTTATTCCAAGGCAAAGGGTGCAACAAGGAGTTGTTTGAAGGCACTCACCCCTTGAGCAGCTCCTGGCTGCCTGTTGCCACCTGCTTTGTGTTGGCACAGCTGTTTGTAAGACCAACCAGTGAATCAGGCTTGGAAAGCGAGTTGGCTGAAATACATAATTTTATATTTTTAACATTTGGGTGTGTGTGGGGGTGGAGAATCAGGTTACTGTGCAGCCAGCTCTGTTCCCAGCCCCGGGATAATGGAATGGCTCGTGTGGGTGGACAGGAACAGGGGGCCTGGAAGAGGCAGGGCTTGGGGAGCTGCCTCTGATAGTGCTGCTGCTTCATGGGGA
Organism: Calyptomena viridis; assembly: GCA_013390005.1. Classification (NCBI taxonomy): domain Eukaryota; kingdom Metazoa; phylum Chordata; class Aves; order Passeriformes; family Eurylaimidae; genus Calyptomena; species Calyptomena viridis. The sequence goes on along the minus strand of WEIV01015991.1, from coordinate 132,782 downwards.
ACATCATCCCGAGGAATTCTTGCCACCCCTCCTGGAGTAAATCACTCCTGTCAGTGTCTCTCCCCCTCCTCGCTCAGTCTCTGCCTTTCCCTTGCTGTCTCCAACTTCCCCACTCATTCCCTGCCCTTCCCACTTGGATGCTGCCCTCAGCCTCTGCCTCAGTTTGAGAGTAAGTTCTCTCTCCAACTCTCCTGCTCTCTCCTTTTCTTGCTGTCTTTTCCCTTGGGCTCTTCCTCTAGTTCTTCCTCAATTTTTCCACAATTTTCTAACTTCTGCTCCTGCCCTTTTTCTCCCAGGTCCTTCCCAGCTCTCTCTGTTATTGCCACTCGCTCAATTCCTTGTTCTTTCTCACTTTCTCTTCACTCATAAGAAGAAAAAAAAAAATCCACATTTTAAGGCTAAATCCTCTTGAAAAACCCCAGGTTTTTTGTTTTCTGTGCATTCCCTCCCCAGCATTACCACAAACCAACACAACCCAGGTTTCTTCTCTCTCTCATTCACTTTTGAATTTTCACTTGGATTCGGTGTTGCCTTGAGGTGAATCTGCACACACAAAATGTGTGTTGTCCCTTGTTGGACAAACTGAAAGATGAATTCAAGTTTCCAGAGTTAATGTTCTGATAAAGGTGTTTTCAGCTGTCTATGTAAATGTGAGCAGAACTTACTGTACCAGATGTTGAATTGCAAGTGAAGATGCTTTGTTTTCTTGTTCCTGCTCTACAAAGGAGACATAAAAAATGTTTCTGTTTCACACAACCACCAGCCAGGCCAGTTATGTGGAAAACCAACCCACCAACTCTTTTGGAAATTCCATGTTTGCTTGTCCTCTTGAATAAGTTTAACTTCCATCTCTTCAGTTACCCAATGTTTTTGCCCAAGTTATTTAAATTTTGTGGAGAACTGTTAGTTGGGAAAGCAGACAGGATTGCTGTTCCTTAGGATCTGAATCCATCCATATTGTAATAATCTTAAGTGGCTTCAAATAAAAATGTGGAAGATTGCACAATTGCTAGGAATACTTGAGGTTCATGGAATACAGTTCAGGAACATTAGTAGAAAATTAAAGAATAAATCTGCTGGAAAAGTGGCTTTGATTTGGAGTCTTTCCATCCATTCCAAGCTATTGGGAGTGTGCAGGGGCTTGAGTGGGCTACTAAAGGTTTTCTTGCCTTTTTATTTCCTTGGATACTTGGGATGTGGTGATCCTGAGTGCTGCTTGGAAAGCTGTAGGGTCAGCATTTAAAAGCCTTTTTTTTTTTTTTTAATTTGTCCTCATTTCCTTCCTGCAACCTGCTTTATTACAATCATTTCAGGAAGTTTTATCAGGAAAAAAAATTGCCACAGGAAGCCAAACTGGTCAGAACCTTATCAGCTTCTGATGCTGCAGAGATACCATTAACTAATCAGCAAATTGTAAAGTCTTACCATGACCTAAATGACTTTAATGGATAATTTTATCAAAGCTTTAGTCTGCTTCTTGAAAAAAATGACAGATAACTCAGAGAGCATCAGATTGATCAGTGTATACCCAGTATTCAGGTGCTGGATTTGATCAAGTTCACATAAACTGTCCCAAAAGTTCACCTTTTTCTGTTTGGCCTCATAAAAGTCGAGTCAGACCAAGTGAACCTGAGAGGCCTCTGTTTGAGAGACTTTTCCTGGGCCTTTGTCTCACTAATAGATGTCTCCTGGATTTTTGTCTTAGGACTGCCACCAGGGAATATCACAAGTGAATTCCATACTTTCCAGAAAGGGATTCCAAACAGCATTATCCCAAGGTGACAGACTCAGCCTAAACTACCCTTTCAGGACCTGGCAAAGCTGGACCAAGTTCCCTCATGGCACAGTGGCTGCAACCTCTTCTCACATTCCTGGAGCTCAGAAAGTCCTTGTTTTCCATATGAATAATCAGGAAATGCTAAGGTTTTAAGGGTGATTGGCAGTCTCTTCTGGCTGATGAAAATGTCATGGTTTCTTGATCTTGGAAGGCTTGTAAGTGATTATTCTTCTGTGAGGTGTTCCTGAGATTGAGAAGGCTTGATGAGGAATTCCTGGATGAAATTGGGAAGAAGTTGTGTGGAAGGTCATTAGATGATGTTGGGCACATCCTGAGCTTATTTTTTTAACTTAGAGCATAAAAGACAATGACTTTGTCTGGGATAACAAGTGTTCTGGAGTCCCAGTTACCACATTTTGTGGAGGTCCAGAGCTTCCATGAATGTTTGATGGATTCAGTGTGGTATCAATGTGATATTCAATGTGATAATAAATACACCCAGTAAAGCTTTTGCTGGTTGATCTGCACCCACTGTCTGTACTGCCTTTTCTCCCTGTCTTGCATCCACATGCTCATATGACTTGGATAGGATGCCTGAATTATTCTTATGGATTAAAATACCACTTAAAAAGGAGGAATTTCCAACTCTGCCCCAGTATCTTGGTTTACCTTGGGATATACCAAGATTTGCTTTAATATTATGCTTAACAGCAGGGATGAAGGCTAACAAGATAATAAAACTAGACCTCAGAATTTTGTGCAAAAGGAGGTGTTTTGACTTCCTCATGGATTATATGGAAATTCCCTGAAGTTCCTTAGTTTATCTCCTTCTTCAATGAGAGTTTTCTAGGTCAGCGGTTCCTTACCCGAGGAATAAGGCCATGGTAAATGTGCTGCAGATGGAACACAAAACCACGTTGAATTATCTTAAGTTGAGAAATATTATGTTGGGATGATTCATGTTTTGTGAGAAAATGTTTTGGAGCTGACAGTGATGTGTGTTCTGAGGAACGTTCGGGGTGAGCAAAATGTGGAAGCTTTATTTATTCATGGATGCTCATCCTCCCCCTCTGCTCTCGTGAGAGCCCACCTGGAATGCTGCTTCCATGACTTGGGAAGGGTGTGGATGTGCTGGAGAGAGTCCAGAGGAGGGACATGAAGGTGCTCCAAGGGTGGAGCCCCTCTGCTCTGGATCCAGGGAGAGCTGGGGGTGTTCACATGGGGGAGAGAAGGATCCAGGGAGACCTCAGAGCCTGAAGGGGCTCCAGGAGAGCTGGAGAGGGACTTGGGACAAGGGATGGAGGGACAGGACACAGGGAATGGCCTTAAGCCAAAAGAAGATAGGATAGGTGGGATATATGGAAGAAGTTCTTTACTGTGAGTTTTTGTCACCTGGGAGTAAGATTTATAGATGCAAATAAGCTGAAGGAGGGCAGGGATAGATTAAATATTGGGAAGGAAATTCTTGGCTGGGTGGGTGGGAAAGGCTGGGATAGAATTCCCAGAGAAGCTGTGGCTGCCCCTGGATCCCTGGAAGTGTCCAAGGCCAGGTTGGATCTCCCTGGGACAGTGGAAGGTGTCCCTGCCCATGGCAGGGGTGGAATGAGATGATCTTTAAGGTCCCTTCCAACCCAAACCATTCCATGAGTGTAAGTCAGGTTCAGGCTCTGGAGCTGTGCAGAGTCAGCAGAAAATGAATCCAAACAGTGACTTTTCCATGCTGAAGTGCAGAACGGACTCAGCAGGACCAGGGCAGGTGCCAGGAGTGGTGCAAGAGCTTGGGAACAAGGAGAGGTGTGGGAACAGAGCAGCCAAGTAGGAATAAACTTTGGCTTTGGGGGCACTTTAGCCTAAGAATTCTTACTTTATTGGAAGTTTTTTTCACTTGGAGCCTGAACTTGACCACTGTCAAATTTTCAAAGCCATTGAACTTCCTGTGAACTGCTGTTTGGGAGCGTGTGGAACAGGATTTTTCCAGGTGGTGTTTCTGTACTGACATGCCTGGAGAAAGCTGGAGCTTGTGTGTTGTTTTCCAAGTTAAAAAGAGCTGGAAGGGCAGTTGTGGGAGAACCCAGTTGTGTGGGTGTGTGTCCAGTTTAAATCTGAGTAATGAAAGGCAAAGGTAGGTCGTGGCATTGCAGTTGTGTGGGAGAACCATTTAAACACAGTGAGGAAGTGTCTGAAAAGTTTAAAAAGTATTTCAAATGCTCACAAACCAATATATGGCCAAAACAAGCCACTTACCCCAAATCTCCCAAATAAGCACCATTTCTGTGCAGAGCCAGCCAGCAGTTACACCTTTGTGGGTTGGGTTGGTCTGTCGTGGGTTTGGGGCTTTTATTTTTTAATTTGGGAGACTAAAGGTGCCTGTCTCCATGCATTGAAATACTTTGGAAGCCTTCAAGATTAAAGGTGCTGCAGTATCAGGGCAACAAACATCTACATTGTTATAAATACACTTGAAATATGTAACTTTAAATCTGCTTTGAGAGTAACAGCAGAATTCTCTGCTGCCAGAGTTGAGCTGGAGAAGTAGTTTAATTTCATTTCAGCACCAGCTCCACAGATCATTTCCCAGGAATCTTTAGAGTATATAAAGTGTTTTTGTAGCTGAGTTTGTTGTGGTCTGAGTAAGGTTATAAATTCTCTGGTTTTTTTGTCTCAACTCTGGCCCAGAATGAAAAAGTTCAGGTGGCTGCACCTGAGTTCCCTCCCTTGAGGTTTGAGAAGTTTGGGAAATAAAAGGTACAACAAAGGATAAAACAAAGGGAAAAAGCCACATTTAGTGACCACTAAATAGGGAGAGCTGTAGCAATATCAAGGTTATAGTAAAAATCTGGAAATTGAGTGGTTTGACCACGTTCTGTGGAAACTTGAGGCAGCTTTAGGTGTCCCTGGAATTCTTCCTTTATGCTGGAAAACCCACGGAGAGGTGGGAAGGTTGTACTCCCTTGGGACTGAAGTTCTCAAATGATAAATGCAAATCTATAGGAGTGTGTGTTTTACTTTGCATTTCTGAAGTTCTTCTCCCAGCCACAAGGAACAGAGTTTTTGTAAATGAAATGATCAGTCTTGTTGAGGACCTATAGAAAAATCTATAGAAACATCTCAGCTCTGAGAAGCATTTCCCAACATTCCTCTGGATAAATTGGATTACAGTTCCACTCTGAACTATGGCTTTACTCCTGGTGTTGCAGGGAATGGGCAATTCCTGCTGTAGCATCTCTTCTCTCCCTTTGTTTGAGGGAGGGGAATGGAAATCCAGTGGTTTGACTTTTGCCTGACACTATGAAGTGATGGAAAAAGTAGCCACTCTCCCCTTTAATTAGTGTTTCCTTATAAGGTCAGTGTACTGAAAAAATATTTTAACTTTGTACTTCTAAAATTAATATTTTTAGTCAGTGAGTAAATAAAGAATCATATGCAAATTATCTAAAAAATCTCAAGTATTTAAACTTCTATCTTCACAAAAGTGTGGGGCTTTTCTCCCCCCAGCTGTGTCAGTTTAATTCTTCCTGTAACCACAGGCTTTATTTTGGGGTTCACATAAATAAATGAATATTTAAAACCAAATCCTGTGTTGTCTGCATGGGTCAGATAGAAATTTGACACTTCAGTTCCTTCAGATGCCAGGAAAGCAATCCATGTTTTAGAAATGATGCATTTCTTTTCCTAAAAGGATAAAAGAATTGCGTGTATTATAAATCAGATATTTCAGAGGCTCAAACTGCACCCTGAGCTCTGAATTGGTTCTGCTGTGACACCCCTGGAAGGCTGTGGGTGATAAAACCACACTGGGCTGTATTTTGGGTGCCCTTGGAGGGTATTTTGACACCAGCAGTGGCCTCTGAGCCCTGTTGTGTCCCAGCTGTTTGTTCCTGCTGCACATCTGCACTGGCCCAGCTTAGAGGACTGATTTGGGATAAAGAATAATTGAGTTTCTCCTGCTGCCCATTTGCCCCAGTGCAGTTTGCTGGGTCCCTGTCCCATCCCAGCAGCAGCAGTGGGAAGGACAGCTCCTGCTCCAGCATTTTCCCACAGAAATTCCTGCTCTCCTGCAACTGCCCTCGTGCCTTTGCCAGCCTTGAATTTGGGTGAGAAACTCTGGGATTTCAGGAAAGCTGCTTCCACTTGCTTTCACACCTCGAGGGTGGGCTCTTGCTTCATGTGTTGCAGATTTAGCAGGAGGGAAACTAGTCATTCCCAGTGTTTTGTTTTTAGAGGAACTAGTGGTTTTTGGAACTCTGAACAGCACTGGCAGGGTGCAGGAGAAATAAGGGTTGGGGCTGTTTTGGTTTGGCTGCACTTGGATGAGCATCTCACAAATCCTGGTCTGGAAAGTCCCGGGGTCTTCACTCAGGAGGTGGGATTTGAGCTCCTCAGGAGGGTCAGAGGTACAAAGTCACTGTGGTGCTGCTGGCTTTTCACCACAGAGGGACAAAACTGAAGGATCTGGGGACACCTCAGAGCCCCTCAGAGCCTAAAGGGGCTCCAGGAGAGTGGGAGAGGGACCTGGGACAAGGGCTGGAGGGACAGGACACAGGGAATGGCCTGAGGCTGAAGGAGGGCAGGGTTGGATTGGGTATGAGGAAGGAATTCTCCCCTGGGAGGCCCTGGCACAGGTTATTCCATGGCTGCCCCTGGATCCCTGGAAGTGTCCAAGGCCAGGTTGGAGTTACCTGGGACAGTGGAAGGTGTCCCTGCCCATGGCAGAAGTTGGAATGGGATGATTTTTAAGGTCCCTTCCTGCCCAGTACAGAGGAACATGGAGGTGACCAGAAAGGTGGAGAAGGGATATATTGGCTTTTCCTGCTGAAACCAGAACCTGCTTTTCATTTCTGCTGTGATTTTGGAGGTGAAGCTGAGTTGGTGTATAAAGCACAACTCAGTACAAAGTAGTCCAATTTTGGTTTGCTGTCATTCCCATTAATTATTCCAAACACAGATCATCACATATATTGGTCCTGAGTAGAAGAGGAGCAGAGAATATATGTGTGTGTGTGTGTTTGGTTTTCAGATCTCTGTTAATTTGTACATTAAACACACAGGATTTCCCTGATAACAAGGCACACACTGTATGTGCTGGGAAAACAATGATTTTGGAATTCCTCACTTGTGTCTCTCTGGGAATGAGTCCTGGAAGTTGACAATCACTCAGCACCCTGTGAGACATTTATTTATTTTAAATTCCAGCAGTATTGGTTGTACTTTGGGGTTTATTGTGCAGTATTTGCAATAATACACCAAACCTGGTGTGTTTGAATCTTTTTCCCTGTTTATGTCAAGCAGCATCATTGATTGCCAGTGCATAGATGTCTAAATCCATTATATTCCACCATGTTAATAATCCCAATTAATGGATAATTTCCCCAGTAAATAACTAAAAAAAGTAGTTTCTAAGTAAGTATTTATATTTTGTGTTGGTAGCAACAGGCCTGTGTTCACCAAAGGTCAGTGACCTGAATTCTGCTCAGCTCTGACAGCAGCCTGTGGAGCCATGGGATAGGCAGGGATTTCTCTGGATTTCCTGAGTGTGACTTCAAAAATTACAAAATCATCTTTTCACAGAGGAAAAAAACTTGGAAAAACCTTGCTGGGATTGGTTTTGAAAAGGTGCCCTGTTGAATTTTGTAATACAGTGATACTGAGCAAGGAAAATAAACCTCTGTACCAAGTGTTTTAATTAGGAAAATGCAAAAAGCAAAACCCTCCCCAGCAGATTTTTTCTTTTAATTAAATTTTCATGTTAGTAATGGTTTTTACACTGTAACTTTTAGGGGTTTAGAAGTGAAATTGCTCCAAAACCAACTTTGATCTGCACTGGACCTATTGATGCCTGTTGGATATTGAGTGTTGGGAAGGAAGGAATGGATCCTCCTAAGGAATTCAGGGAATAAAACATCACTCCTCAAAGAGGCCAACAGGCAAACCAGGCTTGTAAGGGCAAGTCAGAGACACAGATTTATGGTATTGAGGGTCACCCTTTTTATAATATGTGGAGTGTAACTTGGGATAAAATGTGCTCAGCACCTTTGGGGTGTGTAAATAAACACCTGGAATTACTCCTGGAGTGGCTCTGGACAGGTAATCCCATTACCTGTGTTCTGGGGAGATCACAGGAGCTTTGTGTGGGCAGGAAAGATGAAGAGTAGAAAGCAGCAGTGATTAAAAAAGGAAATAAAAGCACCAGGTGAAGTTTCAGTGTGGTGGCTCCAGACACAGTTGATTTCTAAGAACTGCTCTGTTTAAATAAAGACTTCAGCTTTTATTCTTCTGTTTGCTCTACCACTTCCATTAATTTGCTATTTAACACCTTTCTTGTTATCTCCTTTCGTCTCCTCCTTTATTTCCAATTCCACCAGTAAGTGGATCAAACTGGGTTCTGAAGCCCAGTAAATGTTATTATTGAAGGGATTCTTCTGGTGATGATCTGACAGACTGGGTGATGAGCAGGATTTGCTCTTCCCTCTTATCATCAATTTATTATCTAAACCAGGAAGGCCTTTTGGTTTTAAGAACTTGGCAATGCAGGGACACAGCAGAAGACACTGAGTAACTGAGTTTATTTAATGTGCTGCCCCTGCAGCCAATAGAGCAAATTTGGTTGGATCTATTAAAAAAACCCCCCAAAGTTGTTACCCTTTTATGTTAAGTGTCTGTGATACTGTTACAGTCACAGAAACTCACAGGATTTGGGCTCTGCAAGTGTTTTAAAATTGCTTTTGTGTTGTGGATCCCTTCTTAGAAAACAGGGCTGCACCAGACACCTGCCTTTCCAAGCCAGGTCTGAATTCCACAGGAGTTCTCCAGAATGGGATAATTGTTGGAGAGTCAGAAGGAGGCTGAAGAAATCAGTTTGGATGGGGGTGTTTTCCTGGTCAGCTCTGAAATGGATACATTGATTCCCTGTTAATGACTTGATATCACACCAGCAATTCTTCTTTAGTGGAGGAAACTCCACCAGTGTCTTCTAAATTGTGAAATAAGGGCAGTGCAGTTACCTTTCCAGCTGTTTGGGAGCTGACATTCCCATTGTGGGACAGGCAGGAGACAATGTATGAACATTCCACAACCTGGTTTGGCCAAAAACCAGCTGCTTTGCTCAAACTGTGTGTGTTGATACTCGAACTAACTGGTTCAGCTTTAAAACTGGGCCTGCACTGGTGGGATGGGAGGGGATTGAGCTGTGGTGGAGCTACAAGGTGCTAAAGACAGGAGAGTGATGCCTTCAATCCCTGGAATCTTTGTGTCCAGAGGTGCTCCAGATAAAAGGGAGATAAAAGGATACTGGCAGGAGGGAGCTTTCAAAAATGAGACTGTGCCTCTGTACCCTGATATTCATGGAGGGTGGACAGAGCTGGGGCTCCAGGACTTGGACCTCTTGGAGAGAGTCCAGAGGAGGAACCAGGAGGATCAGAGGGATGGAGCAGCTCTGCTGGGAGGAAAGGCTGGGAGAGCTGGGAATGTTGAGCCTGGAGAGGAGAAGCTTTGGGGTGACCTCACTGTGGCCTTGCAGGAGCTGGAGGAGCCCCAGGAAACCTGGAGAGAGACTATTTCCAAGGGCTGGAGGGACAGGACACAGGGAATGGCTTCAAATTCACAGAGAGTAGGGTTAGATGGGATAATGGGAAGAAATGCTTCCCTGGGAGGGTGGGGAGGGGCTGGGATAGAATTCCCAGAGAAGCTGTGGCTGCCCCTGGATCCCTGGAATGTCCAAGGCCAGGCTGGACGGGGCTTGGATCCCCCTGGGCCAGTGGAAGGTGTCCCTGCCCATGGCAGGGGGTGGGATAAGATGATCTTTAAGGTCCCTTCCAACCCATTCCATGATTCTATTTTTGTTCAAAGAAGAGTTTGCTCTTCCATCCTTTTTTCTTCCCGAGTACCCAAGGCTGCCCAGCTGAGCTGAGCTTTCCTGGGCCCAGGCTCAGAGTCTTCTCTGGGATGTTTTTCACTCCCAGCAAACGGACCAGACTGAACCTTTTATCCAAATTGAGGCAATTGAGGCATTGGAGAGCCTGGTTTGTGGGATCTTGTGCAGCCTCAGGCACTGCCAAGTCCATGGCTCCTGTGGATGTGACAGTGACATCCTGGATCTCTGTGGAACTGCAGCAGGAAAAAACTAATTCATGGTGTGGGATGGGCAGTTTGGGATTTCCCCCCCTCTTTTTTAGGGACGTGCCACCAACAATTCACCTGCTCCTAAAACAGCCCAGAACCACTCCAGCACGTGCTCCCACATGGATCCACAATGAGTGATTCCTTGTTTTCCTGCCCCTCCTTTTGTGTGGCTCCCATTTGAGTGGCACAAGGACAAACCCAGTGTGGTGGCAGGAGAGCAAACTGGGCTTAGGGGGGTCTGGGCTGGGCTTCAACTCTCATTGTTGGGGAGAAATGGAGCGAACGGCGACGTTTTCTGCTCAAATTGCAGTGTCTGAGTGCATTTGAGCCTGGCCACTCTGCCTGGAAGTTACATATTTCAGGAGGTGTTTAAATAGTAATAACTCCACTCTCCAATTCGAGCTGCTCTCTCAAATTCTCACCAGTTTCTGAATGGTTTTGGTGTTTCCATAAGACCAATAATAGTTTGTTGGGGGATAAATGAAAAGCAAATACTTGGGAAATACTTTGACCATGAGTTGGTTTGTTGTGTTTTGGGCTTGGTGTTTTGCTTTGGGTTTAATTTTGTATTTTTCTTTAACTTCTCTGGGAGTTTTCTTCCCAGAAACCCATGTCTTTATACCTCTTTGTCTTAAAGAAATTGTAATTTTATTTTCTTGAGCATATTTTGATACGCACTAAGGTGAACCTAATTCAACTGCATTGAGATAAGAGGAAAAAGGAACTTGTACGTTTTTGGATTTATGTGCATTAAGAGTTTGTTGATTTGGTAAAATCCTACAACTGAACCACGTTTTATAAATATTGTCCTGAGTTTGTGTAAAAATCTACATATTTAAGGGCTTGGCAAAGATGGGCAACTACCAATTTTTTTGAGTGACCTTAATTTTCATAACTCTTCAATAACCAGTCAAAATTCTAAATTAATCCTTGAAATTGTAACACGTTTTTCCAACAACAAATACCAGTGGAAGACAAGTGTTTTTAATGTCTTTCTTTGCTTTTACTGTTGCAAAACTTCCTTTTCTGTTTGAACTGAGCTGAGCACCTGTGGCTGCAGTGGACTGGAGGTTTATTGCTGTTTTTTCTCTTCCCTTTGCAGAGTTGTTTGCTGCTGGACTCCCCCTGTCCCCTCAACCCCCCAGGATGATATGAGACTTGAAAGAAGACGATGCATACAGGTGAATTGATTTCCATGGGCTTTCAGAAGGGAAAATATTGCATGTTCCTGGTCTGCCTTTTGGTTCTGGGCCATTCTCTGCACCCCCAAAATGATGTCCTTCCAAACTCAGTGGAATGTTTAAGAACCTGCAGATTTTTGAAAGCTTTCCTTAAAAACTGCAGCTTTGAGAATTTTTCTTCTCCCAGGAAAACGTGATTTCCCTGAGTGGAAATACTGTGTCCAAAGTTTTAGCCAAAAAACAAAAGGGTTTATTTTAAAGATGCCAACTAAATGTACTGATTCTTGGGACTCTCCTGTGCAGGAAAGAGTCACCAGCCCTTTTTAAATCAATATTTCAGGAAGTTCTTCCATTATTTGGCCAATCAAAACCCTGTAAATGCAAAGTGTCTTTGCAGATGAAATAATTTCTTGTTAGTTCCTATTTTGACACGAAAAATCATGAGCAACAGAAATATAATAAACCAGAATTTCTCCAAGAGGCTTGGTGGAATTCTTTATACCCAGATGCCCTTCTTTAAACATAAGACAGATCTTTGGTTTGCTTGTTCAGCTTTCAAATCCACGAATCCTTGGGGCTGGAAAAAAAGCCTCTGTGCATCCAGATCATCTCCTGATTGACAGTTTTCAGTTGCATCAGCTGTTCATCCATAAACAGCTTTGGAGGGGATATTTACATGGAGCCTCTTGGATTAAACCCAAGATGCTGCAAGTGGAGATTTCACTCAGTGAGAACTAAACATCCTTCATTCCACTTGAATGTTTGTGAGTTGTGTGTTGATAGCTCCAGTGAAAAGTGGGTCTAAAGAATTCTAAAATTAGGTTGGGGGAAGAAGAGAGGAGAGACAAACTATTCCAGAGGGATATTTCATTTGTTTTAAAGACTTAGATCTGGAGGAACAGCTTTTAAAGTCTCAACGTTGAGTCTTCTGATGGCCCATCAAGTTTGGGGAGCTCTGTTTAGTAGTCACAGATTAAAGTATAACTTAAATATTGAGAAAATGTTTTGAAAGCTTTAAAAATATTCATCCCACAACTGAAAGGAGAGAGAATGTTATGAAATAGCACCTTATGTGTCTTACAGTGAGAGAATTAAGTTGCATATTGCAATACATTAATCTGATTTAAAACTTTAACTTAAGCACTTTCAGAATTTCTGTTGATGTTGACATTTGTAGAATGATGAGCTCAAAACCCAGAAATATGTATAAGATTTTGAAATTTAAGGAGTAAATCTGTCTTCTGCAGCCCAAATTCTTTTATTTTCAAATCCCATGATAAATAAAGGCCAAAAACCAGTGGCACCTCAACAGAGACCTTCAGGATTCTGATGTGTTGAAAGTTAGACAAGGGAGATTTACTTGCAGTTCTCTGTTTATTAGGAGAGCCAGTGTTGGTGTGCTGAGGCCCTGAGAGTAAATCAGATTTACATGCCTTAAAATGAGAAACTGAAGTGTGATTATTTTTAATTGTGATTATTTTGTAGTGCAGTAACAGCAAGAGTCATGTGGTGACTGTGCTCAAGTTCAAAGTGTCTGGTGAGAGCTCAGCACCAAAACTGAAAGGTTTTGTGGTTACTGGTGATGCTTCTTTTGCACTTTCAAGAAGGTTTCTTGGTGGTGACTGAGCAGAGGTGCCTGGTAATGTCCAAGCTGCCTTTGGCTAAAGGGTGAAGAAGCTTCTCTTCATTGTTATCATGGACATCATTATTTCCCTGGAGTCTGAACCTCCAAAGCCCAACAATTAATCACAGCACAACTGGGGGAAACAAAGGAAGATGATTTTTTCACTTTTTCTGTCACGGGATACTTGAATTTTCAAGGATCTACATTGGTTTTCCCAGAAACACTCTGCAAAAAGCGAAGCTGGGATTTATAGGAAAGGCCAGGTTTATATTTCAGATGTGTTTGTGCATGACAAATGCAGGTTGGGATAACATAGGGAATGCCCTGGAATGTGGTTGGTCATAAAAAAATATTTTCAGAATGTGAATTTTTCACTTTGGACTTTTGAAAGTCTCTCCAGGACATTTTGGGAAAGGAAAGACCCAAACAGTTATGGTTGTAGTTATGCTGGTAGTTACCATAAATATTAGCATCAAATTTGGGATTGTGCTGGGTTCCTGCAAGGATTCATCTGTGTTTAAAGTTTATGTTCCAAAGTTATTGCTACACCTTGTCCTGCTCCTGTTAAACCCTGTGTAACTGTGGGTGCTTGGTACTTTTTTCCTCCTCTTTATGGAGACCCCTTATAAAAATCCTTTGGTTTCATAACTTTGTGGGTTTGTAGCTGACTGGTAGGAATATTTATCTGAAAATATCAAGTTGTCTGATTTTTAAGCCTTTGAAGAGCTTAAAGCTTCTTTTCTTAACCTTTATAAGAAAACAGAGTAACACAATATCAAATTATTGTCATCAACATGGAAATACACTGAATGCACCAGAGATGTTGAGAACCAAGCAGATGTGATAATGGCAAGTTTGATAGAACATTTGAAGGTGCTCAAATTGCTCTTAGCTTTAAAAATTAACTGTTCATGTTTGGAAAAGAAAAGAAGCCAGTCCCATCCCTTTCCATAGGAATAGTGCAAGAGCAGTGCAATAGTCAGTCCTCACACAGATCCCTGTCTTCCCTCAGCTGCATCTTATTAAAATACAACAAATCCACAGTAAAGACTGGTGGGAAGTTCTTGGATTGGGTGGAGTTTACAGTCTGCAAGTGTTCAGGTGTTGGTTTTATGTAACAATAGAATGAAAATGTAGAATTGGGGCAAGTTTCTCACGTCTCATATTTCCAATATTTTACATACTGATTTCATGGAGCCTGTAGCTGTTTTAAAGAATGTTTTTGTGTGTGTCAGTAGTAAAAAAAAATTAAAAAAAAATCAAAACAAGGCAGCAAAACCCCTCCCTGGTTAGAAACCCCTGTGTCCATGCTGCTGTCTGTGTTTGGAAGTTCACCTGGGTTACTTTACCCTTTGAACTGCTTCAGTCAGAGCTGCTTTAACTTTACCAGGGAATTCCAGGAACTCACTGGGGCATCACCATTTTATCACTTACCTGTATCTTCTTGTGGAAATGCTAATGCTCCCTGTGGTTCCTCTGAAGTAATTGCACACCTGGAGTGTCTTTTGTGAGGGGAATGTTTTTGGCATAAACCCAGAGCTGGGTTAGAAGGGAGCAAATGTCTGGCCCGTGTGCTAATTCCCTCCTGGAGCACGGAGTGGGCTGGGACTGGTTTGCTTTCTGGTGTGTGCCTTCGATTCCAGTTGGATTCTGTCCATCAGTGAGTTGTTCACACATCTGGCTGGATCTTTCCAGGCAGTTTTTGGTTGGATATTCAGGTCTCGGCCGAGCAGATCGACCCAAGTTTGACAGAAACACAACCCAACGTAGGAGCCGGGGCCGCTCATCAGGAGGGGAAGTTTTAAATACAACCAGCTAATGAGCACTTGCCTGTCTGCAGGGTTAACCACTGGTTTTCCATAGATAAGCCCCTTTGCAGGAGTGGTTGGTGCTGAATTCCTGCCTGTCTGGGATGAGGGAGCAGCCGGGAAGGAGCCGCTCCATGAAGGGCAGCAGTTCTTTCTCATCCCGAAAGTGGGAGTTCTGCTTTGCAGAGATGGAGTCATTGACCTCAATGAATGATAACCTTGAAGTCAAGAGACTAGATTAATGCTCTACTTTCTGTATTTGAGATCAGGAATGTGAAAACCTGGACAGCTAAAGTTAGATTCGTGCATCCATATTTAAAAAGAAGTTGCCTATTTAGAAGAAAAGGGATTTTTTTTTTTCCCCTCCTCCAGTACCTGGGATGTTGGAGGTTTAAGTTTTCAGCCTCAGCCCTCATCCATGAGGAGACAAATGACAAAAGTCCTGTTCCAGGGATTTGACATGGAATTATAGCCTGGTGGAGGTTGCTGCTTTCCTTGTTCAGGAACAGACCAGAGCGTGTAAACCAGAAAGTCCCCAGAGGCCTCTGTTATTATATATAGTTTTAATATTTTGGAAAAGTAATTTCTATTCATTTTGCCTCCCATTGCATGTGGCCCTCTTTTAAAAAACTTTTTGAGTTAATTTTCAACAAAGTGTTAAGTGATGAGGACATTTCTTTGTAATGAACAGTAGTGCTCCAGCAGGGCTGGGATTTATTTCTGTTGCCTGTTTCTTAGAGCAAAGGCTCATAAGCAGGGGAGCAAATGCTTGTAGGAGCCATCCTGCTGTATAAACCAGGTGGGAATGACCTTTCCCTCCATCCCTGAAAGTTATATTCCTTTGGAGTTTGGTTTTAAGGTAAGAGAGAGGCCATAGGATGGTTCTTAACAGCCAGGCCTCAGTGCCTGGTAGTTCTTGGTAGGAATTCTATTTATAATCAGGCAGGTGGGAGGCAAGATCTAGACAAATACTGTTCCTAAATCGTGCTGAAATTGGACATTATGACTCCTTAAAATCTGTATTTCTCTGTTTCTGGTCACTCTGCTGCTTCCTGTTCTGTTCAAGTCATCCCTTGATACGTGGGGTTTAATATGTTTATATTATCCATGCTTGGATAAGACAACTTAAGGACACACTTGGCAGCTGTCCTGTGTCACCAGATGCAGTTCAGACATCATCTGAGTGGGTCTAGTGAAAACTCTGGGTACCAAGGAACACAACTGAGCTCAGGAAATGTCGTAAAACCGGGAACGTTTCAGCTTTGCCACATTCCCCAAACCCACGTGTTTGCTGAGAAATGTTATGGACAGCGATTAGATTAGAGAGCAAGAAGCAATCATTTGGTTTTAGGAGACATCAAATTGAAAGTTCTGACCTTCCAGTTCTCCTGGCACAGTGGGAAATGTGCAATTGTAACACTATTGATCAGCCAGAGGGACCAGCCTGGTTTGAGGGTTTGAGGCTCAGCTCTGCATTGACACATCGAACTCCTGGTGACATTTTGCTGACTTAAGTCCCCAAATACCTTTGGAGATCCACATTTTAGTGTCCTGCAGCTCTTGAACATGTTTGCTGTGAAGGTGGAACAGGTGGCAACAGTTTTGTCGTAGACAGAGAAGAGAGAGATTGGTTCTTGATTTCCCCATGGGAACCCACTGGTGCTGCATTTTCCTAACAGATTGGTTATCATAGATCCCTTAAAAAACTGAGTATACAGATGTATTAAGTTTTTCTTGTACTGGTTAGTTCTGAATATTCTGTTATTTTTTTCCCCATATCTTTATTTCGTTGTCAGAATAAATCCTTATGTGTGAACAGAGAATCCAACCTCAAGTTTGGTAAACCCCCCAACACTCTGCTTTGTCTCCCAGGGGCAATGAGAATTTTAATTAAAATTCTTGCATCTTGCCAGTTTGAGGTCAGTATTTTGGGGTGAATTGGCCATTTTTCTGTGTTCCCTCTCACATATAATGTAGAGGGATCAACAGATGTGCTCTGCCAGGAGATAAAGCAGAAAGATGATGTTGGTAAAGGTGGGTTTTATTCTTACCTGGTTTGTGGCTCCAAGTGCTGGTTTGTACCTGGTTGTGAGAAGAAATACTGTGATTATAGTCCCCAGTTCCTTAGGAATAAATATGTTTATTCCAGAGGAATAAATAACTGTTTCTGGCAATATCTGAAGACCCCCACACACAACAGCAATTAGAGAAGCCCAGGAAGTGGGTTTTTTTAGCTTATCTGTAGTAGGAGTCTCACCCATCTTTGTGCTCCTCCATCCAAGGTCCTGAATATCCCTAAATGGAATGAACTGATTCTGCAAGTTTTTATATATTAGGAAAAGTATCTCCAATTTCTCCTGCCATAGAAATGAGTTCTGACTTGCTGGTAATGCCTCTCAATAGATCACATCCTTCTTCATGAGTTGGATTGAATATAAAACTGGCTTTATCTTCATGTAGCTATGGAATATTGGCTTACCTGTGTTATATCAGTTTATAAAATATATTAAACCCCACCAGATATGTTTACCAGGTTTTGTACCTTTCAGCAATCCAGAGGTTTTGTGCTAGTTTGAAATAAAAGTTTACTGCAGTTTATCATAATATTTTTAAAAAGAAGAGGATGTCCATCATCCTTCCATTTACAGCTTTCCTTTAGGTGGAGTTCCAGAGGTTTATGTTAAAATGATACTTTAGGTCCTTAAAGACTGAAAAAAAGCAATAATCTAATAATTTGATTTATTCTGGTCTCTTCAGTTAGATGTTTCTACAACTTCCAGCTGTAAAATCAAGTCATCATTTTGCAGTGCTGAGTAATTCCTGGAGACTTAACTGAGTCAAAGGATGGCCTGGAGCTTGAGTGTGGTTCTGGTGTTTGGTCTCACAGGGTGGCATAAATAAGCCAAGGTTTCTTTTTAAGCTTCAATGTTCACCTCTCTGGAGTTTTCTCCATAATTCAGTTTTTCAAAATTGCCGTGTTGAGATCACAGCATCCCAGGATGGTTTGGGTTGGAAGGACCTTAAAACTCATCCAGTGCCACCCCTGCCATGGACAGGGACACCTTCCACTGTCCCAGGGGGCTCCAGCCTGGCCTTGGACACTTCCAGGGATCCAGGGGCAGCCACAGCTTCTCTGGGCACCCTGAGGTGCTGAAGGAAAACTTTGATTCCAGCATTAAAATAATTATGATAAATAAATAACTGAAAAAAAAAATAAAAGATGGTTTTTATGTGCTTGAATTCAGACCAGTTTGGGAAGATCTTGGCACATCTGTGTTTTGTCCTTGGTGATCCTCAGTGTCCCTGACCTTTCCTGTCCTTGTGCAATGGTCTGATTAGAGCACTGACTGCTTTTAAACCTTGCAGAGGAACAGGTTCACCAGCCCCAAATCTTTATTCAAGCAGTGCTTGGTCAGTGGTGGCTTTTGAAGTGTTTTCCTTTCTTTACACCCCAGGATTTCCCTCTAAACGGGTTCACAACTGAACCTTTCCAGGTTTCCCAAGGTGACCATTTGGAAGGAGATTTTCTGCAGACTGGCAGCAAACACTGTCTGTAACTTGTGGCAGCACAAAGCTGCAGGGGCAGCTGTGCTCAGGGGAGACCCAAGGATCAAACTCCCCACACAGCAAGGTCCCTGTCCCTGTGTCCCATTCCCCATCCCATGGACCATCTGTGCTGGGTCACTGGCCCAGCCTGCAGAGCTGGGTGGCTGCCTGAGAGCTGCCTGTTGGGAAGGATTCCTGGAACGTGCTGACTGCCACACATTCCCAGGAGTTACTGGGGAAGAGCTGGTTGGAACGGATGCTGGGAATGCCCGGGCACTGTGTGGACACAGGGGATCGTGGATCTCTGTAGGAACCTTCCTCAGCTGCTACTTCCATGATTCCTCAACTTCTCACACCACTGCTGTCCTTAAATCATTTTCCTTCCTCTTTGGAGATGTCTCCAAGGAATAAGATTGATTTTTTCCCCTTGTCAAAGCCAAAACCCCCCAATGATTGTTCTATCTTTTGTTATTTATACATAATAGATAAATATACATATATCTATAACTTTTTTTTCCTAACCTGGAGCTGCAGGAAATACTGCTTTGCTTCCTTCTCACTTAAAAAGCCTGAGGGAATTTTGTGTTGCTTTCCCATAGGTTTCCTTCAAAAGTTCAGCTTTTTTTCCATCTTCTGAGAAACTGGATCTGTCAAGTTGTTCTTGTCCTCTGGCTTAGGCTGACTTTGTGGACTGTAGAGATCCTCATGACTTCCCACCCAAAGAAAAGAGATTTTCCCCAGAAAAAGAGGCTGTTTCACCCCCAAATCAATGTGGTCAGTTTTCAAGTGAGGATTCTGCACCTTCGGTTTAAATCCCGTGTTTGGCTTTGTTTTCCTACAAAGATTCTGGTAGCAAAAGGCCCCAGGCAACAACTGTTTGGATCCTGAGAAAGGCAAAAAGTAGTTGTTGTTTTTTTTTGTTTGTTTGGTGTTTTCCTTTATGTCTGGAGGCATGTGGAGCTCCAGGGGAAGGCAAGAAGCAAAACTTGGTTTTTTCTTGGGAGAAATCCAGACTCCATAGGCTGCCATCCAAATGCAAAAATTCTGACACTCTCTGCTCAGAAAAAGTGCCACCAGAACAGAGCCAGCTGAATACTCCACTGCTTCAATAGAAGGCAGTTTCCTTAAATAGAAATTGGGAGCTAACTTTGTCTGGAGCAGTGATTTGGGTTAAAAACACTTCCAGATTGAGAGTGACATCTCTTTGCCTGGAGTCGTTCACTCTGGCTCCAGGTATCCCACTCAGAGTGGATTGAGGCAGCTGAGGAATAATTCGTGTCCTGGAACTTCATGAATTATGGTCTGAATAATATGAATGAAAAAAATCGACTGCACTGGTTTTTATGGATGGTAGAGAAGAGAAGGGAATTCTTGCTTTTATAGAATCATGGAATGGTTTGGGTTGGAAGGGACCTCAAAGCTCATCCAGTGTCACTCCTGCCATGGGCAAGGACACCTTCCACTGTCCCAGGTGGCTCCAAGCCCTGTCCAACCTTGGACACTTCCAGGGATCCAGGGGCAGCTACAGCTTCTCTGGGCCCCTGTGCCTCCCACCTTCCCAGGGATGAATTTCTTGTGTCCAAATACACTTTGCACAGATGGACTTGCTCAATGTACACATTGGTTATAGTATTTTAACACAGGGGTTTACTTTGTATCACACTTTTTCCCAAGGATCTGAGTTTATTAGCAGTATCTTTCTGCCATCAAAAATCCACATTATCCTTGATAACAGATTAGCAGGAGCTTCGTCTTTCCAAGAAGCTGCAGCAAACCATTAGGAAGATGGTTAATCTCCTTCCTAGATAAGCCTTTTGATCAATTTAGAGAGAAGTGAATTGGTGTCTTATGAGCAAGTGTGTGTAGCAGGCTACTTAAACAAAGTGATTTGGGCTCCTTTCAAGATTAGCTCCTAATGAATCGTCTGAATTTCATCAAAGACCACCTAATTAGACAGGTATTGCACCTTTGGATTAATGGGGCCTCTGACAAAGGCCTGTCTTTCCTTATTCCAAGATAGGAACTATCTGCAAGAGCTGATCAGTTTTTGCAAACAACAAATGCCTTGGGAAGTTTCTGGAAGCACCTGTAGCAGATGCTCCATGGAGAAGCATCTTGGGCTCAGATTTGAGGAGTCTTTTCTCCAGCTCATTGTGGGATCCTCAGCACAGTGACAAGGGAAGGGATAAGCATGGGAATTCCAAGGATGACTCTGTGTTCCTGACATGCTTCTGAGAAATGAAATTCCTCAGCTGAGAAGACAAAATGAAGTGTCCAGTCCTTGTGGAACAGGAGTTGTAGCCATTGGGGGTCGGGCTCTTCTCCCAGGCAACCCCAGGGCACGTTCAGGTTGGACTTCAGGAAGAATTTCTTCCCTCAAAAGTTTGTTAAGCATTGAAATTCAAGCTCATCCAGTGCCACCCTGTCCCAGCACCACCAGAGTCACCCCTAATCCATGTCCCCAAGGGCCACATCCAGACACACTTCAGAGACAGTGACTCCACCACCTCCCTGGGCAACTTATTCCAAGGCCTGACCAGTCTTGCAGGGAAAATTTGTTCCTTATCTCTTGGTCTGAACCTCCCCTGGCAAAACCATTTCATCCTTGCTGATGTTCTGAACCATTGCACTGCTAAAGGTGGCAGTTCCATGGCACTGCAGAGCCTGCCACGCCTTCCTCTCAAAAATTATGGCAAAGCCAATTTTTCCACTTGTATCCACCCCCTTTTGTTTGTAGAGACATTGGGAAGTCTCCCCTTACCTGTGTGTGAGGTAGAGGAAGAGAAAAAGAGGGAAAGTCCTTCCTGGCACCTCCTGTTTGGACACGATGGGGCTCTTTGGAGCCGCTGGGAATCGTAGCATTTCTGCCAGTTCCTGAAGGAGTCTTGAGGAGCCTGTGTGGGATTGACTGACACTTGGAAGCAGTTCTGTGCTCACTTGTACAGCAGTGCCAGAGCACAACACCGTGTTGCTTTTCAACCCAGATGCTTTGGCAAATCTGAGCCTCGTGTGTCGCCACTGCTTGGCAGAACCAGTGGTGCTGCAGAGCAGGAGCAGGTGGAGTGAGTTTCTTCTGCTCATTCTGCACCAAGTCCCTGGTTTTTTGCAGTGGCTTTGGAGCATAAACACAATATTGCTCTTTTTTTTCTGGGTTTACACTCTTAGATGGACTTGGTAAAAAGTTGGGCCCAACGGCTGAGGATGGTGAGTTCTGTGGCTCTTGTTTTCTTTTACATTTTAGAGGTGGTGGATCTGTGTTTTTGTTTTATACTCTCCCCCAAATTCGTAGAAACATGGGATGGTTTGGGCTGGAAGGGACCTTAAAGCTCATCTCATTCCACCCCCTGCCATGGGCAGGGACACCTTCCACTATCCCAGGGGGCTCCAACCTGGCCTTGGACACTTCCAGGGATGGGGTATCCAACACCTCCTCCTCACCTGTGTGTTTGCCAGCCCCTGCCATATGTAAAATGGGATTTTATTCACTGAGAACATTCCTTTTAAACCCTGATGCTGAGGCTTTGAAGTGTATTGGTACCAAACTTTTAAGATAAAGAGTCCGTGTGTTATTTTTCCACTTCTCTTAACTTGTAATTCCTTGACCCTTGGAAACATGACATGGTAGGAGGTTGTGGTTCTTTGTAAATGTAAATGTGATGCTCAGGATGTGTTTAGGAACTGGAATTATTGTCTGCTCAGACCAAGGGCACAGTTGTGTGTGAAACTCCATGAGAATTAAAAGCCTTCAGGGGTCAGAACTTCATTTAAATTTCTGCTGTGGACTGAGCTTGGGATGAGCTTTTCCCTGGACACAGTTGTTGGCTGAAACTTGAAGAATTCCTTGTGTGTTTAGTGTTTGGATCCCGTTAATAATTTTACATCATCACCTTTCCTTAGAAACATTCAGGTCTCTTCCCTCAGGTGGAATCCTCTTGTCCCTCTGCACCTCTCCAGGGGCAGGAAAACCCAACCCAAACACCAAACCATGGGAAACCACCCAGTCAGATCTTCCTTGGTGTACTTTGTCCTTCAGGGAATGCTGGAGAGATTTCTCTTGCCCTGGGATTTCACATGTGAAACCAGAGGCTGCTGGAAAGAGAAGCTCAAATGTTACAGCTGGAACACAATGTCTGGTTTGTGCATCTCCCATTGTGTTCCTGGAGGGCAGAGGTGGCACCTCTTGGAAAGGAGGAGCCCAGTCAGGGCAAATGGGAGGATTTTGGAACCTGGGAATAAGGTTTATGGATACATAAGCTGAAGGAGAGCAGGTTTAGATGGGATTTTGGGAAGAAATTCTTCCCTGGGAGGGTGGGGAGGCCCTGGCACAGGTTTCCCAGAGAAGCTGTGGCTGCCCCTGGATCCCTGGAAGTGTCCAAGGCCAGGCTGGATGGGGCTTGGAACAACCTGGGACAGTGGAAGGTGTCCCTGCCCATGGCAGGAGGTGGAACTGGGTGATCTTTAAGGCCCCTTCCAACCCAAACAATCCTTTGATTCTGTAAGATACAGACAAAATTTAAAGGTTTTAAATTTGCACAGCTCTGGTACTTGAATAGTGTTGCTATTATTATTATTATTATTATTATTTTAAAATCCCAATTTTAATAATTATCTGTAATTTTTTAATACCTGCTGCTTAGCTCATACTAGAAACAGTAAATCCTTAGAAGGAAAAGTATGAGTTCCACTTGAAAAATCATTTTCTTAAAGTCTACTATTATCCTAAAGGAATATGGTAGTTTTTTGGTTTGTTTTGTGGGTGATTTTTGTTGTTTTGTTTTAAAATTGTTTGGATTTAAATTCGTGTTACTTGAGAGGAATTAATACAATTTACAGTGAGCCCAAGTTTGAGGTCATGTTGTTTGGATTAATGAAGTCTGGCATCACTGGGTTTTAGTGGTTTTTAGCTGCAAGTTTATTCAACCACACTTCAGTTTTTTCCTCCTTGGAAGTTACTCCTTCAAAATGAGACAAATCAAACAAAGTAATTACTTAAACTGCATATACCAAATACAGAAATTATTACAGAGGCAGGAAATTGGCCTTTCAAATAAGTGCTTTGGAATTGTGAGGTTGGAATTGTGAAAGCCTGGGTTTGGTTCTGATTTTTGTTGGACTTCTCTGTGATGAGCAAGTGAGGCAAATATGGAAATATTAAAACTTTTTACCGGGGAGTGATTTATTGTTTAAGGACTTGGGAAGTGTGAATGGAGTTTGTCAGGACTGGCTTGAGATGTATGGTGTAAAAAGCTGGTGTCAAGAGTATCAGTGATCAAATCAGTGAGAGAACAGCAGAAAAATGGTTTGGTTACAATTTACAACCTGTGAGGATTTTATGGAATAGTCCTGGTGCTTCCAGGCCTCTTTGGAGCGAGGAAAAACCTTGAATGTTGTTGTTTTATGAGCTATAATGTGGATTAACAAGGACAGCAGCCCTGGGAAGTTGGAAGCATTGTGGGTTTTAGCAACTGTGTCAGAATTGGTGTTATTAATACAGAATATAAAAGCAGTGCAATGTCTCCAAATGCAGCAGAACTGCCAAAACTAAGTGTGTGCTCTAAACTTTTGTTTGAGTGAAATGAACTCCTCAAAGCCATCCATGAAATCAGCCACTGAAGGAATTCCCTGGAATCATCACACCCATAATCGAGGTGGCATTTAGAGCAGTAGATATTGTATTTATTACTCAGTTTTTCACTTAAAAATCCCCTGATCTGTGTCAGTCCTCCAAAAGCTTCTGTTGGACACGAGTTAGGTGTGTGATATGTGAATTTTTGGCCAGCAGTGCAATCCCAGATTTTACTGGTTTTACAGCCAGTTTGGAATTAAGTAAAGTAAAAAAGACCTGTAATATCAATAGGACTGTGGAAGGAAGAGATAGAAAATCTGAAAATACACACCCATGTGCCAAGTAATTTTATTTTTACAGTCGGTTTTATTTTAAAATTGTCATCCCTGCCTTAGATGAGATCTACCTTTCTGGTAAACACCAGAATGTGAGTTGGATGGACATAACAGAGTGAAACACTTGGAAAATTCCTGTGATCATTTCACTGCACGGAGTTAGAAAGATTTTTGCATCAATCCCTAACACTGTATGTATTCAAACTACAAAAGTACTTGGAGATCCTCCCCCTCTCTCCTGAAAGCTGTTCTCTTTGGTCAGGTATTGAATAATTTATATCATGTGAGACTCTTGCACATGATGTATTCATGCCTTGTTTAGCTCTTACATTAATGGCTTGGCATGCTGGCTGTACATTGATAGGGGACATGCTTCCCATTTTTCCTCTACCAACTGTTTAAATATATCTTGTGCCTCAGTAACTACAAATGGGAAATAGAATAATTCAAGTCACTTCCCTTGATGGTTTTTATGTGTAGGAAAAGCTTTCTTTTATTTTTTTTATTATTGTTTTAATTTTTTTTAATATATGTGTTTGTACAATAGATTAAAGGAGAGTTTTCAAAATGATCCCCATATTTATGGTGACCTTCTGTTCAGCTGGAACAGATCTGAACAGTGAAGTTTAGACATCAGGTATTGATTTGGGATAAAATATCGAGTGTTTTCCACCTCTGGTACAGTTTGACGTGTCGCCACGTAGGTAATTTATTCAGCCTTTAATTAGTTTTGCACTGAAAATGGTGAGTAACGTGGTTTCTGCTCGCTTTGGAGGCTGCAACAACACAAGAAAGTCTCAGTTAAGTGCTGATAAAAGTATTTCAGTGGAAGGACAGTGGGGCAGAGCAGAAGGATTAGTGCTGCAAAGTCCCGGCCCAGCCCGGATCGCCTGGAAAATCTTGGAAGGCCGCGGTTGGAGAAGGGCTGTTCCTGCTCCCTGCGTTGGGAGGTGGGCACAGACTGAAAAGCAATATTTGAGTTTTAGAGGCTGTGGGGAGATCAGGACGAGATGGCCCTGGTTTTGGGGGTGTGGCAGGGGGGGCAGGGCACACCCCGGGATTCCTGCGGGTGTTTTAGGGCGTCCCAGGGAAGGTTTCGGTAGTTTCTGCTGCCCGTAAAAGGTCCCAAATGAAGTCGCTAAATTTTCTAAATGAAGGAGCCGGGAAAACTTTAATTTCCGTCGGCACCAGGCTGTGGAAAAAGCAGGTTCTGTGGTTGGGGTCTGCCGAGTTTGGAATGTCGTAGGGATCCGTAGGGAACAGGGATCATCCCCCCTCTTCATCCATGACCCAGGTGAGCGGCGCAGGGCGAGTCCCGTGGCAGAACAGTGTCGGGATCCTGGGAATACTCCGGACACGGAGCTTTCCAGCCTGTCCCCGCTGTGCAGCCGGGCAGGAGATGCGTGTTCCCAGTGTCAGGCACCTTCCAGAGGCACTGGAGAACAGGAAGCACCCGCCACCCCCTCCCAGGTGAGTGAATCGCAGCAGCACTTCCACATCCCACATCCCACATCGCTGTCGGGAAAGTGCAGTAAAACATGCCCGGGATCGCTGCGGCCGCCACGGCGTAGAGGGAATGCTGCTGGAGACACGGGCAGAGGCTTCCAGAGTAAGTCTGACAGGCTTTGCGTTTCCAGGCTCCTGAGCCGTGCCGGTTTTCCAAATCCACATCTGTGCGCGTGGGAAGGGGATCTCCCGAGGAGCCCCGGTGTGGTCAGTGCTGCTCTGCTCCTCTATGGATTCACACAGTCACAGGCAGAGACAAGCGGTGACAAAGATTCTGTCGGATAATTCGATTTTTTTTTTTTTTTTTTGGTGTAAACCAGTGGAAAAAAAATGTGCTTATTGCTCGTTCGGTGCTTCAGTGGGATGAGCTGGAATTCATTTGTCTGCGATCTGTCAGGGAGGTGAATAATAATAATATAGTAATAATAAAGGATGGGCTTTCCGAAGGGTTAAACCCAAGCAAATCAATCCGAAATTAAGCAGAAATTCATGTCCTGTGGAACAGGGAAGGACAGGAGGAGCCGGTGCTGCCGGACACAGCCTGGCAGCCCCTGGAATTTCAGGAGGTGACCTGACTTAAGGCAGTGAAAGGGAACTTTCCAGCTTTTTCAAGCCCTCGGAAGGATCCCAGCCGAGCGAGCTCCCACTGGGAAGCCTTGGGATACTCTCTTTAGCATCCCAGCCCTGGCGAAGGCGTCCCGGCGCCGGGCAGGGAAGTTGGAATCCTAACGCTGCGCTTATCCATAATCCCGCGTATCATGGCTGCGCCGCCCTGCCCTTGCTGTGGGGGTGAAATGTAGAACATGAGGCTGATCCTCGGGAGATGGAGCTAATTTCGCCCTAAACTTGAAAGTGTTAACAGCGCCTTGAAAATGTGACAAAGCTCAATCGCGCTCCTTGTTTATGGATCCTTTTCCCATTGGACAATGGGGAGCAGCTCTGCCCTGGCAACTGAGCGCCGCCATTTGCATAGCGCGCCGCGATTGGCCGGCGCGCCGGGCGGCTGGGCCAATGAGGGGGCGCGGGCCGTGGTAGGCTATGCTAATGAGGCGCTGTTGCTGGGGCGAGTCCGGAATCGGCTTCCCTGGAAAACCGGGAACGGCGCGGGAACGGCTCCCGCCTCCCGCCGCCTCACAGCCCCCGGCGCGCACCGGCACCGGGCTGCTCCAGCCCCAGCGCTCCCGGCGGCGCCGTGTGCGCAACCTCGCCGGGCAACTTAATTTTTTCTACATATATATATTTTTTTTTAAATTAAAATGCCTTAAAGTGGGCAGATTCCTGCGGAAAGCGCGGCTGGGAGGGCGCTAATAAAAGTCAGCTGGGATGTGAGTCCCTGTGTCCGAGATAAGGATCCGTAGCCGGTGTGGATGTGGAATTCTCTATTTCTGGAACACGCACAGTTACCTTTCAGAAATGGTGCTTTCACATCCCCCCCCCAGACCAAAAAAAACCCCTCACACCAAAATCCAGCCCCTCCTTCGGCTGTGAGTCCGGCTTTTTTCCTGCCCTATATATTCCTGCCTAAGAATATTGAGGAATCTGATCCTAAAATATGTTCTGCTGCTTAAATCTGCATCTGTATCTCGTTTTTTCCTGCTTTCCCAACCTGCCTTTTCCCCTGTTGAGTCCTGGATCACCTTCCTCAGCCCTGATCCTCCCTCCCTCTCCCTTAGTGTCCAATTCCTGGGCTTTCTTTCCATAACTACTCACATCTCTCTATCCAGCTCAGTAAAACTGGCTGGAAGGTTAATGAATTATTTAACTGAGTAAATCCAGCTACATTCCCTGTTATTTTTTGTCTTTTTTCCTTCCCCTTAGCATATATCAATAGATATCTGAGCTTTGGTACCACCTGGCATTCACTGGTAACAGTGGAAATTCCTTTCACCAGAAGGTTTTTGGTTAAATCTGATTTTTATTTTGGTGGAAGTTGAATTTCGACAGAAAACTTCAGTTTCAGCAGAAGTAAATAGCTTTTGAATAAAGCAAACCTTTTCACAGGGAAACTGGGTGATTTCTGCTGCTTTTTAGAAGTTAAAAACTAAGACAAAATATAATTTGTGTGTTCTCGGAATTTGCTCTAAATGTGAGTTTAGATATTCTTTTATAGCACATTTAATAGAGAAAATCATCTCAATTTAAACTTTTGTCAGTAAATTTTTGTCATATTATGAGATTACCATGGTTTATAAAGTATTTTTCTCCTTCTTTACTGAGTTTAACAGAACTTTCTGTATAAAGAATGTTTTCTATTTGTGATTCTCACTGGAACTGAGGGGCAGGTGGGGAGGTCTTTCAGCTACATGAAATATGGATGCATAGCTGGAATTTAGTTGGTGTTGGAAAACCTGGGTTTGGAATAATATTCACACTTCAGGCTTTGTTTCTACTTCAAGAGATTTTGTTGGTTTGGTCAAAGGTTGGACTTGATGATCCTGGAGGTCTTTTCCAACCTTAGTGATTCTGGGATTCCTTGAACTTTCACCACATAAAACAAGGATATCTCCATTTTCCCCTGGCCTTTATATTCCCTCTTTTTAAAAGGCAGGTTTTTCATTAAATTAGAAAACTTATAAACCTTAGAATAATTGCATGAAATACACATATATTTATAGGGAAAGAGAAAAAAGGAGGATCAGCACCTCAGCCTTGGCATCAGTGACCTCTGGAAAAAGAGTGTTTGAATAGTTTTCAGTTTTAAAGCACAGGTTAGGTTTTCTTTAAATATGGTTTTTTAGCTATTCAGCAACCAATAAGCATTGGTTGCTGAGATCCTCAGTTTCACTCACTCATATAATATCATTTAATGTAACTTAATATAATTTAAACTCATTTAATATAAATAAAAACCACGTTGGGTTGAATCATCAACCAAACTACTTGAGTCTGACCAGTGGTTCAGGGTGAGGAGTTGGAATGTGGCAGGAAAACTCCTAAAGAATATTAAATGTGTATTAGAAAAATAGAAAACTCCCATCAATAACTGTGTTGGTGAGTTCCCAGTTGCACAGTTGTCTCTTCTCTAAATCCTTGGATATCCTGTCCTGGAGCATCACAGGAGGGCAGTGTGTCAAAAAAGTGGTTTTTATTCCACATTGTGTATATACATAATTAGAAATTTAAAGTCACCCCTTTGTGTTTGTCCCATATCTCCTTGTTTTTCTGCCGAAAATGCAGAATATTGCAGAGGGAAATGATTGTGTGTGAATTCCAAGGCTCCAAAAACAATGCCTGCTCTATAGAATACGTATCCAGACAGGAATAATTTTATTTGGAGCACAGTGTGAGGAGTGTCAAGGGATATTCCATTAAATACAATGAAAATAAAAAGATCTATTGTATGGCCACCTATTGAGTGCTTCCATTCTGCCCCTCACAACAAACAGGGGATTCATGTGGTTGAACAATATCAGAACTTATTGACAGGGAGGCACTGAATTAAAGCTGGGCAAGGATTCTGCTCTTCCCTGATTTAATGTTCTTTCAGTCCAGTTTATTCCTAAGTGGAGGCTTCAGGTCCACGTGGGCCTGTCCACAGGTTCAGTTGTCCCTGTTTACCTGTGGAATTGTAGGTGTTTCTCAGAGCTGCCCTCAGGCAGCTGCTTCTCCAGAACAGGAATGTAAAAGCAGAGGTGTCACAGAGCTGAATTTTGACTTTAAAACTTAAGAGCACTTGTGTTTCCTGTAGGTTTTAGCTGAGAATTTTAGCAATCTTTGGCTTCATTTATTTAAAAACAAAATAGTTTCACTTTCACAGCATTTTTTTAGCTCAAAGTTTCTCCGGAGTGCATTCAAAGTAATATTTCTAAGTTAACAAAATACAGATTTATATAGTGTTGCCAGAGGATTAAATGAGTTTTAGAAATTCCCTTCTCTTGTTGGGGGAGAATTCCAGTGTTTGGTCATTCTGGTCCCAGATTTCTGGAGTGGCTGCTTTTTAAAGATACTCCCCCCAGAGTCTCCCTGGTCTAATCCCCAGTTTTTCTGCAGGAGAGGGACCTGGTGTCCTGTGACTGCACAGAAACCACGTGCAATTCCTGCTCAAAGTCCACCTCCTGCTGCAGCTTTTCCAGGGAAGAAGAGAGCCAGGACAGGCACAGCAGTGGCAGAACAGCCCATGAACCTGCTCTTGGCCTACTTTTGCTCCAGGTTGGGAAAAGATTCCAGGAGTAGTTTTGTTTCCCCTCCTAAGCAGCTGTGTCCATCAGGGAAGAGCAGGAGGAATCCGTGGGTGTCTTGGCCTAGTGAATGGAGTTGGAGAGGGTGGGTGTTTCTAAGTTTAGGCCTTAATTTTGCTGTGAGGGAAAGCAGTGTTTGGCTTTTCTGTACAGGGAAGTTGGCTGAATAGTTATTGTGGAATTGCTTCTGAAGTGGCCATTCTTAATAATTCCTCCACAACAACACACTTCTGCCAGAGGAGGAACTAGTGTGGGATATTTATAACGGGATTGTTTGTTCTCCAGTTGCTGCTGCAGGTAATTTCCCATTGTTCCCTGGGTTCTCTCAGCCTTTCCCTGGGTTCTCCCAGCTTTTCTCATTCCAGATGGAGCAGAGTGAGGTCCATGGAGCCCCACGTTCTCACGTGGGCATTTTGCACGGGGACAATGGGCAGAGAAAGTTGCAGCAGTTCACTGAGAGTTCAGGTTGGCATTTGCTCCTTGCTTAAAAGATGATTGTCCTCCACTCTAAAATCCCCCATGGTTGACATTTATTGTGCTCAGGCAGAGCCCTGATAGGTCTGTCTTGCCTTCAGAGTGGGTTTATTTGAGCAGGGAGTTCTCAGGATACAAGTGTTTGTCTCCATTGCTCACTGTCTGGTTTGGGATGTGCTAACAGAGCACAGAGGTGCCTGGATATTAAAGCAGGACAGGGATCAATCTCACTTTTCCAGGCTCATTTCTTAGGGGCACATTCAGTAGCTGAACTGTCACAGTGCTCATGGATGCTGAGAGCTTTTCCAAGCTTAGATTTTGAGAAACAAGGTTGACCAGAACTCTGCAAAACAATTAACTCTGCAAAAAAAGGTGGCTCGTCCACGAAGGAAGAGGGTTGAACAGTTCCTCAGCTCACTGAGGATTTTCTTTGAGGACACATTTGGCTGTTTTCACATTCACTAATTTCAATACAGAAAACAGAAATAGCAAGAAGCTGCTTGTCTTCATCTGGGGTGGCTTAGCAGGGGCTGGAAATAAAAAGCTTGGAAGTCTGAACCAGTCCTGTGCAGTCAGAACCCCCAGCCTTGGTGTGGGGGGTTGAACTCTGAGTGTGGCAATGAGAACAAGACAGTTCACACTTGTGTTCCCTGCTCGTGTTTCCTGCCAGGTTCTCACTCAGCTGAACCCTGAGAGGGAATATCTGCACGTGGCTGAACCACCCAAACAGGGGAAAGGAGGGTGAGGCAGGAGGTGAAAGGAAGCTCAAAACATTTGGGGTCAAAGCAATGACTTTTAGAGGGAAAATGCTGAAGAACAGGAAGAAGGGGGTTGTTCAGAGGAGAAAGTTTCATACTTCAACCTGAGACCACAGATCCCAGAATGGTTTGGGTTGGAAGGGACCTTAAAACTCATCCAGTGCCACCCCTGCCATGGACAGGGACACCTTCCACTGTCCCAGGGGGCTCCAACCTGGCCTTGGACACTTCCAGGGATGGGACATCCATGGGAAACCCCCAAGGAATATTGCCACTGTTAGTGGTAGATTCTCAAACGTGGGGAATTACTACATTTGAACTTCTAAAAAGATGAAATAAACTCTGATGGGACTTTCCCTGCTTTTCCCTGCTTCATCCTACAACAGTCCATGGGGAGGGAAGTGTTTTGGAGGCTGTGGCACAGGTTGTGTCACCAGCAAGGTACCTCTGTCTCCTGGTGTCAGGAAATCAGGATCTGCTGCTGCACTTGGAAGATGCTTTTATGAGTCTTGAAGGCAAACTCACATAACTCTCAGGGTCAAAATGGTTAAAATGGTCTTTTTTGGGTTTAATTTCTAATTGTGAGGTAAGTAGGTATGAAGGCATAATAAGGAAATGTCACTTTTTCAGTGTTCTAATGGTTTTTGTCTGACTTTGCCTCCTTTTTTATCTTTCCCTATGAATATACCTGAATAGAATGGTTGGTGCAACTGTGACAGAGGGACAAAGAGAGTCACAGATACTTGGAGAAGCAAAGTATATCTTTAATGAGTTGGGTGACAGAAATGCAAAGAATTGCTGAGGGGATTTTTAGGTAAAACCTCACCTGACAGAGGAGCTGCTCCAACAACTCCTGGTTCAGAGGGAGATCCTGTCACTTCCTTTGTGCTGACTTTTGTGGCACAGAGACACAGAAGTGTTGAGGCTGGAGGAGACCTTTGGAGGTCACCTGCTCCAACCTGTCCCTGCTCAA
This sequence comes from Calyptomena viridis, assembly GCA_013390005.1. Taxonomy (NCBI): domain Eukaryota; kingdom Metazoa; phylum Chordata; class Aves; order Passeriformes; family Eurylaimidae; genus Calyptomena; species Calyptomena viridis. The sequence goes on along the minus strand of WEIV01015991.1, from coordinate 100,938 downwards.
GGAGCTGGTTGTGCTGTGCTGTGACCAGCTGGGTTTTGACCACAATCCACACATTTTTTTCAGGACCAGGGATCCCCTCTTGGGGTCACAAATGGTCACATGCAGCTCATCACCAGCAGTTGGTGAATTTTGTGCTTTGCTTTGGGTGAAAGGAGAAGGCCAGTGATGTGTTTTACTCCTTTTTTGGGAGGAGGTTTGGTGTCTAAATGAATTATGTGGACTCATTTCAAAATGGGAATAACAGAATCTCAAATGGGTAAGGTAGGGAATTAAATCTTAGAAAACCACGTTAAATTTTAAAAATAAAAAAAAATCAAAATTGTACCCCAAATTTTCCCATATTAAACCAACTGTAGTTCATTTATCTCTTAATGTACTTCATGCTTAGAGATCTTGGCATACTTTTAGTTTTCTGTCACTTTATTCCCTTCCCAAGGTGCTTTACAGTGTGGAATCACTTGAAAGGAAAATGGATTGCCTGCACCTTATTCCACAGATATTTCTATGCTGTGGCAGTTGTGGTAACAAGTGCCTGTGGATTTTAGTCCTCCCTCCCAGTGGTCAGCAGATCACTGACTTTTTTGGCTCCAAATGAGCCAAACCCCCAATCTCTGAGCCACCAGAGGGTTTGTGACCCTCAGTTGCTGGTTGTACCCAAATGTCCCCGTTTCTGCAGCGACTCCTCGACCTAAAACTCAAGTTGGACACGATTTCTATTCCAACTTTCCTTCTATTCTGTTCCTTGTCCCCTGAAGGTGTCCCCAGGTGTCCCCAGGCCCTGGGGAGTGTTCCCTGGGGATTACATGTCCCGGGGGAGGATTGCAGGGCTCATGGAACAAAGTCTGACATGTGCTAAGGGCACCTATTTCATCAGAGCAGGGCTTGTTTTTGGTGAGAGCCAAGGCTGCTTTCAGCACCAAGTGTGTGAACTCCAGTGGCCTCGTCCCAGGGACAGGAGGATGTTGTAAAGATGGAATTCCTTGGCTGCTGATCCTTGTGGCTGCAGGTCTTACACTTGTGACTTGTTGCCCTGGGTTAGGGTTGGTAGCACCGTGGGCAGGAGGTGACTGAAACACCTTTTGGGTTGGGATGAGGATGTGACTTGGCCAATTCCATCAGCTCCCTGTGATCCCTCACATCCCTGGGCTCTGGGCCCTTGTGTCTCATCCTGACCCTGAGATTTGGGGTGAAACCCCTTTCTCTTTGTGGTTTTGGGAAAGGCTCTTGTTGGAGGTGGTTTGGACTCACATCACAATTTGGGTGTGACTCCAGACAAACCAACAGGAACCTCCTTGTTAAGCACAAACACCAAAATCTCCAAAAAGTTTGGACCTGAATTAATAAAATCCATGGGTTTGGATGCAGGTGGACTTGGGAGGGAAAAGGTGTGCAAGCTTGGAAAGCTGACAGCTGAACCAAAACACTGGAATTACAACTGTTCTTTTGTGGGATAATTATAGTACTTTTCTTTTTTACTTTATTTTAAATGTGTGTGATGCATTATTCAGTTTATCCTCAGATTTGTTGTAGATTTGGAGTGTCAGAAGGTCCTGTGAAGTTTAATTGTAAATGAGAACCCCATTCCCTGGGAATTTTGGGTGTCTATATCCAAGTTTCTGCTTTTTTAGGGACATATAAAAGTGCAGATTTTTTAAAAAATAAAATTTGTTTTTATGTATTTCTGTAATTTTCCAAATATCTCAATTGGAAACCTGTGGCCTGGGGTAAAAAATAAATACAAGATAAATACAATAATACAAGAAATAAACCTTTTAAAGTACCTGGCTCTACAGTTTAGAATTAATGGTATTTTTGACTATCTGATTTAAAGGTTGTTTTGACTTTTACTTCAGTCACCAAGATGTTGCTAAGTGAGATTATGGGGTGTTTTTCAGGTTAGGCAGAAAATCAGAAATTAAAGGAGCAGAAAGGAGAGATCCTGGAGGATGTCTGACATATGTTCACCCATTCTTACATCTTGAAAAATAAATGTGCACTAAATTTATCAGGTTCTAGAGATGGAAGATTCACTCTGATCCTCAGTTTTTAATGGACAGCCCACTGAAGAGTTAAAAGTAATTTTCTGTGTAGTGTTAAAATGGTTTAGTCAGGAATTTGTTTTATTTTCATTTGTAAGACTATCCTTATAGTTTATCATGTTACCAGAGGCACCATAATTCACACAAAAAGGGAGTTTTCATATTTTAGTTGTTATTTATTTGTTAATAGCTATGGAGCAGTTTGTTCTGTTAGTCCTTTAGTAACACTGAATTCTGGCACTGGGGGAAAACACCAATGGCCTGTCAGTGGATATTTCACTGTATTTCACCTCTTTTAAAATAATAATAATTATACTACACACCTACACATAGACTTTCTCATGTATAGCTGTTTGAATAGTATTTTGACTTTTTTATTGAATGTATTTTTCTCTAATCAGTGAAAAATGCTGTTTGATTCCATCCCATGCAGTTCTGTTGCCCTGACAGGGCAATCAGCGATCCAGTATAATTTTCAATATTTTCAATTTTTTTACCAGTTATTTGTAAGAAATCCAAATCAGTGGCCTGTGTTCATCTGTTTCCTACTGCTTATATTCTTGCAAGGTTTTGTGTGTGCAGGAAATGGGGGCTTCCCTTGCTGGTCAGGTGCTTGTTTAACACCTTCCTTCTAAATTTAATCTGTACCAATAATTCTGCTTTCAAATTGCAGCTGCTCTTTGTTTGCTGCAGTTTGTAGGAAAGCAGGAACACAGAGGACAGGGAATCCCAGAGTCCCAGATCCATCAAGGTTGGAAGGGACCTTCAGGATCATCCAGTCCCCCTAAACCATGTCCCCAAAAGAGGAGGAGCCGCTGAGCCTGAGTTTGGCTTCTCTTTTGGGCCAGTGGGTGCAGAAAGTTGCCGTGAGCAACCCTGGAAAGGCAGAACTTGTGTGTTTTCGTGGCTTTCATGGAATCCACCCACAAAATTCCTGTGTTGGAAAGTAACATCTGTCACGTTCCAGCTGGGATATGACACATCAGGTGGAGATGTGAGAAAAGATCAGAATCGGGATGGTTTGGGTTGGAAAGACCTTGAAGAGCATCTCATTCCACCCCCTGCCATGGGCAGGGACACCTTCCATGGGCTCAGGGGGATCCAGCCTGGCCTTGGACACTTCCAGGGATCCAGGAGCAGCCACAGCTTCTGTGGGCACCCTGTGCCAGGGCCTCCCCACCTCCCAGCTCACAATCCCATCTCTCCCTGCCCTCTGCCAGCGTGAAGCCATTCCCTGTGTCCTGTCCCTCCATCCCTTGCCCCAAGTCCCTCTCAGCCTTCCCACGAGCCCCTTTGAGATGCTCTTCCCACGAGGAGCTTTCCTGGATCCACCCAACCTCGCGTCAGCACCGACGAGCTCCGGGAGCCCGACGGAGCCAAACCCCTCAGCAAGGCACTAAATCCCTGGTGCTGTGTTTGCAGGAGGAGAGACTTCAGCATGCAAACCCTCCTCGGTCCGGCTCGCACCATCGTTTTCCTTCCATGCTGCTGGCCTTCAGATGGCTGCCCAGATGTCCCACTCCCACCCGCAGTACAGCGAGCGGCGGCCGCAGAACATCAGTGACCAGCAGGTTTCTGCCTTATCCTACGCCGAGCAGCTGGAGCAGCCACTGCCACTGACAAACCAGGTGAGGGAGAACCCCCGGGGCCTGGGGGGGGAATGGGTCTGCTGGGGATGGGGGTTTGTGGAAGGGGTGCTGGAGGTGGTGTTGTTCCAATGACTTCCACTGGTTGTCCAGAGCCTCGGCCAGCCCGGCCTTGGACACTTCCAGGGGCAGCCACAGCTTCTCTGGGAATTCTATCCCCACCCTCCCAGCCAAGGATTCCTTCCCAATATCCCATCTAACCCTGCCTGCCTTCAGCTTAAGGTCATTTCCCCTTGTCCTGTCTCTCCAGGTCCTTGTCCAAAGTCCCTCTCCAGCTTTCTTGAGTATCCCAGGGATGGGCTGTGACACCTCCCCAGTGTAATATATTGTACATCCATAACTTACCATATCAGGGCATATGTTTTTGTGGGATTTTGTTTTGTTTTTTTTAAATTAATTAAGGATGGGTAGATGAGGAAGTTTCTGGAAGTTGTTTTTAAGCATCTGGTAAATATTCATGGTGGTTCTTCTACTTGGACAGTCTCTCTCTCCTTTTATTAAAAAGTTACAAGTGGAGAGTTCTAAAGAGAATTTAATAGTAACTTTTAAAAGTTTTGATGCTGTTGGAATATAATGCTTTATTACTTGTTCTAATGGACAGTGTTTTAATGCAGAATCACTTGTATTTGGTGTATTTGGAATAGAAAAATTGCACAAGAGACATTTTATTAAGCAAGATAAACTTTAACAGCAACATCTACAGCTGAGCCATCATTCACTGCTACTAAATTCCTACTTATTATTGCAAGGAGGTAAAATGGACACAGAGATGCTTTTGATATCAGTGTTTCTGCTGTCCTGCTTTTGAGGAAAGGATTAGAGAGGATGGGAATGGTCAAACTAAGTGCCAGGATGCTGGATACCAGGATTTGGAGATGTGTGGTGCCTGGGGCTCTGTGAGGAATTCCCTTTGCCAAGGGAATGGAGCTGGCAAAGGATGTCTGTATTTTTGTGAGAGCCAACAGGAAGAGGAAATCTGCTCCTATAGAACAGTATTTAACTTGAGGATCTACAAAGATGTTTTATGTGACTTTTTTTAGGTTAAAGGTCCCCCAAACCTCCACAGTGAGGTTGGTCAGTTAACAAAAGTTTCTGGTTCCCTAAACCTTTCAAGGCCCTTAAGGGCTTCAACCTGCCATTCCCTGTGTGAGCTTTAGTTACATCAGTGCCTGGTTGGTCATGTTTTCAAACCAAACAGCAAACTCAAGGAATTTTAGGTTGTATGGACATTATCCTTACAGGAAATGAGCAGGTGGACACTTTGCTGATGGCAATGGAGCTGTCCTTGCAGCACTGTGATAGAATCAATGCTCTTGTTTTTCTAGTTCCATCTTGTTTTTTTCTCCAATGTGGCTTCTCTTTTCCTATTTTCCTGTAATTGTCTCATTAAAGTCTTCACTGTCCTGTGCCCCAGCAGCTCAGAGTTGTCACTTTTATCCTTTGGGAGCTGCTTTCAGCACCTTGCTTTGATGGTGGGCAACTTTGTGAAGTCTCCTTGTCTTTTGTGCCTCTTCCCTCCTCTGAGTTTGTGCTTCTCCCATGAGCCAGTCCCACCAGGAGTTCTCCAGACCAGGTTCCTGGTTGGATCCAGGTTCTGGATGAGCCTCTGTGGGGACTCTGGGTGGCTCTTTGCCCTTGCACTGCACTTCTGGTTGATCTCACCTGCACAACCAAATCCAGCAGAGATCTTTGTGCTGGGGGTTGGATCATCTGCTCTAGACCTACACAAATTGCTTGTTCTCTCTCTTACAGTTGCCCTTTTTCAGCTCTGGTTCATCTTGATTCAAACACAACCCTCACTCTTCTTTATTCTGAAAGCTGTGACCCTCTGTGCTTGAAGGCACTGAGTTGTCCTGTTGTTCCTTGAAAATCTCCAGGGATGGGCACTGCAACCCTCCCTGGGCAGCCCCTGCCAAGGCCTCCCCCCCCTTTCCAGGCCCAAATTCCTCCTCCTGGCCAAGCTGAGCCTCCCCTGGCCCAGCCTGAGGCCGTTCCCTCTCCTCCTGGCCCTTGGTCCCTGGGAGCAGAGCCCAATTCCCACCTCCCCCCCCCCCCCTGGCAGGGATTGCAGAGAATTCCAGGTGCCCCGTGAGCCTCCTTTTCTCCAATCCTTCTTATCCTTAAGAAGATCCTGTTTTTAATTTGCAGCAAAAGGAATAGGCTGAATGTCTGTTGGAGAAGGTTTTATAGGTTGATCCTAACACAGCCATAAAAATAGGAGGAGGAATAAGGTGACTTTTTCATCCAGGAAGTTTAATTCTTGAGGGATGGATCCTTTTAATGCAGGGGCTCTCATCCAGTCAAACACACAAGGATTAGGTCTGTAAGCTTCACTTTCCTGGAATTTCCTAATTTCCAGGATCATCAGCAGCCTGGACAATGGGGACAGTTTGGGAGCTACTGCTTTCCACAGCCTAAAAATAACTTATTTGGGCTCCCTAAAGTAACTTATTTGGGTGCAGGTTCCCAACAGTTGGTTAATAACGAGTTGCCATCCCCTCTGCTCCTGAGAGACCCATTCCCTGGTTGCCTGAGTAGCCAGGGCAGGCAGGGAAGTGGGATTTTCCCAGGAACCTCCAGGTGAGAGGAGTCTTTCCCGAGCTCCAGCCCCCCTCTGCTGGCCAAAGGGCCGCGGTGCTTCTCCTCTCCCAAAGATTCCAGCCTTTCCAGAAACTCCTCTGGGAAATAATTGCCTTTTTATGTTCCTTCAGGTTATTTTTGTGTCCTTTTTCCTGCAGACTTGACTCCTTTTTTTTTTTTTAGAGGATATCGTGTGGTTCAGGTTCCTGGAATGGTTTCAGTCCATAGGCAGATAATGGGGAAGGCAGGCTTGGAATGGGAATTTATTGGTTTTATTCCTGCTCTGTCCTGCTTGGGTTGTGCTTTGTCATATTCTGCTATTTTATGGTTCATTTAGAGTTTCAGATAAAGGTTAGAAAACAGTAAAACCAATTTATATTAAAAATATATAAAATACGTGTATTTATATTACCCTTAAATTTTTACTTACTTCATCTTCTGTTGCACCTGCTGCTTTCTGGCTGTGCTCCCCAAACCCATCACTGACAAGGATCAAAGAATACAAAGATATCCCAAACCCAGGCAGTTTACTTTGTTTTTCATTTCTTTACGAGGTTTTAAATTACATTTAAAAACTTCCAGCTCACTTTTTTCTGCTGGGGTTGGTCTTAAGCCTTTTTTTTTTCCTCCAAAAAAAGTGCTGGCAGGGCTCCTGCTCTTGGCTGTGGGGTCTCAGCCCTTTGCTCAGTGCCAGAACTAATATTTCTCTGTCCAGTTTTAAGTGGTTGCATCTTGTGAGTTCAGTGTAACCTGATGGGAAAATAAGATAAGAGCTTAAAAGTTGTCCCAACTTCAGACAAGTGGTTTTTTTGCTCTGCACTGATGTCTCTCCATCAGGGATGCTCAGATTGCCCTGAAGTGTTTCCAGTTAACTACAGAAAGATCAGAAAATTGATTTACCTGATCAAGAAATGGAGGTGAGATTCCAGGGCACATTTTAGTGACACATTCCAACAGTTCAGCTTTCCATGAAGCACCTGGAATTTGAAGGTCAGGCTGATTGCTGGACACCTTTTATCTCTCTTTATCACTGGGCACCTGCATAATCCCAGGTTTTACTGACCAGATCCTGCTCAGAGATTTTATTGATCACAACCAGACCATGGCCAAGTTCATGCCTTAATTCCACCCCTTAATTCAGTTACTTCCACTGCCTGATCCACATTATTTTGTTAGTGAGGGTTGGACTTCACAGACTGCCATGAATGTGACCATGCAGTCAATTCAACAAATCATTGCAGCTGGAATTCTTGATAAAAGTTACCCTTACACTATAAAATCTTCATTATTTAGTCTCTTTGTTAAATAGAACATATTCTATACACAAGCTGAATTTATGTTTAATTTCCTTTCTTCTTTTAATGAAATGTGGATGGTGTTGGATCTTTCTTTTAAAAATAAAAAATTTGAATTAACATTAACAGAATGTATATTTCCATAATCAAAACAAAATGCATTTAATAAGGAACAATGACATCTGTTTAGATAACAAAACATAGTCCAAAGAGACAGAAATATCTTGTCTGTTCCTTTAGTCATCAAATCCAAAGACTTGGATAATTCAAATAACACACCTGAGTTAAAAATCACAGCACATGAGTATAAGTGGTTGCCTTTTTTGTGGCTATTTCCTGACATATATAACTGTAATTAAAGTAATTTCTTATCTCTCAGACTTGAAATTACAGCATCTCTTTGATTTGGGTTCTGTTTTTGGAGTTTCTGGGGTTGCAGTGTTGCTTCCTGGCCACCAGATAGAGACTGAAGCTTGTGAAATAGGAGTTTGCATCTTCTTTCCTCTTCTTCTTTTATCTTTTTGTTCCTTTTCTTTGCTGGTTGAGCATTCTTTGAAGCCAGGACAGAAATCAGTGTTTCCCCAACAATAAAGAATTTGGGAGTGGTGTTGTATAAAATGGATAAATAACCCCTTTGCTCCATGGCCTTCCAGCATCAGGGAGGAGGGAGCAAGAATCTCTTGGAAAGAGAAGGGAATGTTACAAACTTTGCAGTGTAAAAAGAAAAAAGGCTCAATTCTCCCTCTTCTGCCACCCAAAACTTTATGAACCCAGGGAGCAAAATAGTACCTTGTTGAAAAGTTCATACAGGTCAGAGATGTGTGACTGTCAAAATCCACACTTAAAAGCACAATTTTTAAATAAAGGACTGACTGCAAGCAGCAGAGGTGTAGAATTTAAATTATGTATAATTAAGGAACAGCAAAAAATCAGATTGTGATTTTTTTTCCACTGGGGTGTTTCTTTCAGAAAATCAGATTTTTTTTTTTGAAAGAAAGCAAGGAAATTCACCTTAAAAAATAGAAAATAAACATGATGATTTGTCCTACAAACTTCCATTCCAAATCAGAGCAACCTTATGTGTGAACAGTTGGTCTGAGCTATGGAATTATTCCACACTCAAGTGGAAAACTTGTCCCTGTGCTGCTCATCCAGCCCTGGGTGAGGACTGGACCCTGGTAATATTCCTGTACCACAGCCTGGTGTCTTTCACCAGCAAAATCTCCCAATGTTCTGTGTTCCAATAACCTCTTTAAATCAGATTAAGAACTTTTAAGGGAATTCTTGGATTTGGAAAGCCTGTAACAAGGATGTGCTGCTGTTCAGTTCGTTCTTGGCTGTGGGAGAGAACCACGAGCTGCTCCTTAGGTGTGGTTTGTTTGATGGGCCACGTTTGTTTGACACATGAAAGGAAAAAAACAGAAATGTTTTGTAAATGTCAAATAGTTTGTTTAGGAAACTTTCGAACAGTTTCCTGGTGTTTACAAAGTGGTATTTGTAATAAAAGAGAATTAATGGCCTTGTCCCTGCCCATGGTCTGTGCACCCCCAGGAGGAAAGTGGGAGCTTGGATTTCTTGGGTGGTTCCTCAGTGAAGGTCCAGTTTCAGAAGAACAAATCCTTTTATAATTTCATTTTGTGAGACCTTTTTTTGGTCACTTCAATGGGATTCTTTTTTATTTTGTCACTGAGGGGAAAAAAAAGCACTATTTGCACAGCAACCAGTAAAATATTAATTAATACTATAAAAGAAGTTCCACTTCTCCAGGTCATTTATTAGTTCAGTGATGCTGATATAAAACATGATTTTCTCCAATGGAATTGCTTAAAACTTGCCCTGAGGTTTTCTGTCCTTGGGAAATGCAGCATCCTGCACCTTAGGAGGAGAAATCCTGGGCACCAGCACAGGCTGGGAATGACCTGCTGGGAGGGACTGGGGGACAAAGAGCTGTCCCTGAGCCAGCAGTGTGTCCTGGGAGCAGAGGGGATCCCGGGGTTCCTCAGGAAGAGCAGTGCCAGCAGGTCAGGGAGGGCATCCTGCCCCTCTGCCCTCCCTGGGGAGGCACATCTGCAGTGCTGGGGGCAGCTCTGGCTCCTCAGCACAGCAGGGACAGGGACATCC
>WEIV01015991.1:65265-91027 GCA_013390005.1 Calyptomena viridis | reverse complement strand
CTGATCCCTGTGTGTCCCTTCCAACTCTGATCCCTGTGTGTCCCTTCCAACCATGATCCTTGTGTGTCCCTTCCAACTCTGATCCCTGTGTGTCCCTTCTAACTCTGATCCCTTTGGGTCCCTTCCACCTCTGATCCTTGTGGTCCCTTCCAACCATGATCCCTGTGTGTCCCTTCCAACTCTGATCCCTGTGTGTCCCTTCTAACTCTGATCCCTGTGTGTCCCTTCCAACTCTGATCATTATGGATCCCTTCCAACTCTGATCCCTGTGTGTCCCTTCCAACCATGATCCTTGTGTGTCCCTTCCAACCATGATCCTTGTGTGTCCCTTCCAACCATGATCCCTGTGTGTCCCTTCCAACTGATCCTTATGGATCCCTTCCACCTCTGATCCCTCTGAGTCCCTTCCACCTCTGATCCCTGTGGGTCCCTTCCAACCATGATCCCTGCGTGTCTCTTCCACCTCATCTGATTCTGTGCTTTGAAGTCATAACTGTGTCATTAAATCCCAGATTTCTGTCTAATTCCTGCCATGTTCACGTTCCAGAGGCGGATGCCCCAGACTTTCCGTGATCCAGCCACTGCTCCATTGAGGAAACTCTCCGTGGATTTGATCAAAACATACAAGCATATTAATGAGGTAAAGGCTCCAGCTCTCCTTGGGGGCATTGCTGGGAGCTCTTTGTTACAACACATAATTACATTTATTTTCTGTGAATAATCTGGTGGAGAAATCACAAAAATGAAGTTTTCTCTCAGTTGTTCACATCTTGTTTTTGGTCATTGATGTCGTGGTGCTGCTTTCTGTCCAGCACAGGAAATCTTTTATCTTGGAATTCATTTTCTGTTGTTTTATAAACAAGTGTTGAGCTGTTCTGTTGCATGATAAGGAATTATGAGTGGCACAAACACACTTAGAGCTCAAGTTATAAAACTTTATTAATGTGTCTAAGGACTTTTAAGGAAACTGCTGAAGTGTTTTCCCTAAATTATTTAATTGAATATTTCTGCCAAATGTAAAAGATGAAATTGTTGTGGTTAATATAAGCAAGTATCACTTAGTTTCAAACTCTCGGGCAATTGTAGGGAATGTGAAGGGATTTCTGTGGTGATTACTGACTTCCTTGGAATTCTTTTCCAGTCTTGTGGGAAGATGAACTGATAATTCTTGTTTCCAGGCCACTTAACATTTTTAATTTTGCTGTTTGTACAGAGAACTGTGATGTTTCTGTTCCTATTGCACCTGTGAACTCCAGGGATCAATGTTATTACTACATTTATTTAGATCTGCTAAATTATTCCTCAAGACTTTGCTCTGCAATGACAACAGAGCTTTTCCACTGGCAGAAATTCCATTTTCAAAGCACGGGGTGATTGATAAGACCCGATTCTCCTCTTTATTGCACTGCTACTCTAAAAACTGCTCTCAAACACCAACTTTCTCCCCCTCAGGTTTACTATGCAAAAAAAAAACGGCGGCATCAGCAGGGCCAGGGAGATGATTCCAGTCACAAAAAGGAGAGGAAGGTTTACAACGATGGCTACGACGACGACAACTACGATTATATTGTGAAGAATGGGGAGAAGTGGATGGACCGTTATGAGATCGACTCTTTAATAGGCAAAGGGTCCTTTGGACAGGTAACACCCCCCTTCAATTTACATAATAGATATGAATCTGTTATGGTTTGGCTCTGACACACTGCCAGTGTTTCAGGGAGAAGGGAAAAAAAAACCCTCAACTTTTGTGCTAAGGATTACAAGCAATGGTTTATTAACTATTTCACACAAGCAAAACAGGCTCTAACTTAGAATAGTAAGTATTCACTACTACTACTACTAAAATCAGAGCTTCAGAGTTTAAGAGTGAGAGGTTTGATGGATGTTACAGACACCATTCTCCCCCCACCCCTCCCTCTTTCAAAGATCTTGCTCCTTCCCTCAGCAGCCTGGGAAGGCAGGAGTGGGGGGTTTATGGTCAGAGGCTGTTCCTACTGCCAATATCAAAGAGAAGCCCAACCCCATGCTTTTCCTGTGGGGGTTTTCTCCACAAAAACAGTCTGTTCACTATACTGACAACAGCTTTCCAGGTATTGTTGTCATGTCAGTCACTTTCCCATAGGTGCAGTCATTCAGGTGCTGCTCTGCTGCTCCAGTGTGGGGCTCTTCTTCCCACAGCCCACAGGACTCCATCAGGCCCCCGTTCCAGACATGGACATCAAATGTTCCACAGGATCACAGCCTCTCTTTTCCAGCACTTATCTGCTCCAGCGTGGAGTCTTCCAGTTTTCCATGGGTGTGCAGGGGAATCTTTGCTCCTATGATCCCCCACAGGTTGCTGGGGCCCTATTTCAGTGTTTAAGGCATCTTCTCTTTCTCCTTCTCTCCGACCTTGGTGTTAATCAAACTTCTCACACTCCTCTCTCTTAAGTGGCCATGATGTTCTGCTTTGCTTTTTTTCCTTTTTCTTCTTAAATATGTTATCACACAGGCATTACCAGCTGACCTTGGCTTGCTTGGAGCTAAGAAATTTCCAGCAGCTTCTTAAAGAAGCCTCTCTCGTAGCCCCCCCAGCTAATAAAAAACTCTGGCTACTTAAAACCACCTGTGTTTAATTGGAAGTGTTATTCCTGTGTCATTTTGGAATTACAAGGGGTTTTTTTCATGTTTTGTGGTGTTTCGTGTTAGTGCAGGGAATATTTGAGGGTGTTTTATTGTGGACCATTTTACAGTGAGAAATCCTCACATTTTTTGTTTGGTTTAGGTTGTGAAATGAAAACAATAATTTGGTGCTACAGATTAGCTGTTATAAATGTTGTTAGTAATGTTTCGACTGTAGCCAAGGCTTGAGGAAAAGGCTGGGAGGAGGATGGAGCTTTTCTGTTGTTTCTTTAGTTTTGCCCAGATTTTCTAGTCCTTTCAGTGTTGCTTCACATCATTTCATAATTTTATTCCTATAAAATACCATCCCTGCAATAAACACCCCACAATCACCTGTAGCTTTACTGTAGCACCCAGAGAAAAATCTGAATTAAAAAAGACGCAAACTCTAAAAAAATTTCCCTGAACTTATAAAATGAGGAAAAAAACCTGAATTATCAAAGTGGAGAGCTTTTCCTGATGCATTTGGCTGCTGTGTTGCAGGTGGTGAAGGCCTATGACAGAGTGGAGCAGGAGTGGGTGGCCATCAAGATCATCAAAAACAAGAAGGCTTTCTTAAACCAGGCCCAGATCGAAGTGCGACTGCTCGAGCTGATGAACAAACATGACACTGAGATGAAGTACTACATAGGTACCTGAGCACTCACTCCCCACTTGGATTTAATTCTGAATGTTTTACACCTTGCTGTATGGCCTGGTGCTAAAAAATTGCAAGTAACACCCTTTAAAAATTACGATTTGCCCAGTTTGCTTTGTAGCAGAGCCAGAAGGAGAATATAGGAAATGATTTGTTACTTTGCAGTGTTGAGATCTCCTGCAGAGTTTTGTTTTTCCAGTTGAGTTCCAGATCACCTGTGTGATCAGTGGTTTGCAGCTCTTTCATTCTGGGGATGTATCTTAAATTATCTCACAACTGTCATGCATAAAAAAATGTATATTTTATGTGAGGCAGCATCAAACAGCAGCTGAATTGGGTGTGTTTAAAAAGCTCAAAATGTGGTGTAACAACATTGAGATAAAACTTGTGTAAACGTTAAGATTTGTCCATTTATAGCTCAGAAGATACTTTAAAGCTTATAATTTGTTCCTGTAGATTGGAATGTTGTTCCCTTGACTTATTAAGCTACTTGAAATTTATAATAATAATGAAATGAAGTCAACTCATGTAAAAAGTTTATTAAATCCTGTCCTGTGGTGTGGAGAATTGGGAAAAAATGATGGAGAGAAGGCAACCACATGCTGTAAAGAGAAATGGGGAAGGATGAACAAGAGTGATTAAGGAAAATGAAACTGGGTTTAAGCATCTTTTAGTTTGTAGAAGCCAAAATGCCACCAGCTGTGCTTTCCTGGTTTGCATGTCTATATTGGATTATTAATTTTCTTTCTGTAGCTTAGAAGGAAATCTTTGAAATAATTTTAATATACATTGGTATTAAATTATCTGGTGAGTATTCACTGAAATTTTAAATTCTTTTGTAGGATATTATTTTTCAAATCCATTTTAGGTATTCACTGTAAAAGTTTTTGAGGTATTTTAAACATATTTATTAATGACATGTTTACAGGAAACAAAATCTAAACTTAGGGCAGTGTCCTGTGTCAGAAAGATGTTCAGGACATGACCAGTTTCAGTTTAAAGTGTAGCAAGTAAAGGCATCATCAAATAAGCTCCTAGAATTTTAAATTTATGGGGAATCTATTTGTGACATCAGCTAAAACCAAATTGACCAAAACATTATTTCAGGCTGATTTCCAAATTTTTGGGGTGTATTTGACCAGTTCAATATTTAACTCAGTATTCAGTGAAGGTGAATAATCCCAAATGAATAATGTTTGTAGTGCATGCTGTGCAAAACTAATCCTGGAAAACAGGGAGCACCAGGGCATGGAATGGTGCTGGTGCTTTCCTGGAATACAGGGAGCACCAGGGCATGGAATGGTGCTGGTGCTTTCCTGGAAAACAGGGAGCACCAGGGCATGGAATGGTGCTGGTGCTTTCCTGGTGGGAGAGAGTGGGAAAGGGGAGGAGATGGGAAAGGCCTGGACAAGGATGGGTGGCAGGAACTGGCATCAGGGTGGGAGCAAAAGGACCCAGGAAGAAGTGGCTGGTGGTAACAGAGGAAACAAATCCATGGACACCAGGCTGACCCAGGACACCAAAACCCCACCTTAATTAAAAGTCTGAATTCTCAGTGTGTTCATATTGATTCAACATTTTATTATGACAGAAAGGGGAGTGTGTTGCTTTTTATCAGGAGTGTTTTTCCTGTTTCAATTTTCTTTTATTTATGGCAACCTGGGCAGACTGACAAACCCTGTTTGCCTCCAAACAGATGAATGGGATGAATATTTCACTTGTTTCATGGGAAAAAAACAGATTGGATTTGTACTGGATTGGTTGCTTTCATAAACTGAGATTGTGCCTGACTGAAATGAATATAATGCCCTGGGGATATTAATTTTAATTGATTTTAATGCCTTGTTTTTAATCAATTATTAATTGAAGTAATAATTGAAGTCACAGCTTATAAATTGCAATTTATAAATTACAAATTTTAAAATGAATCTGATGGTCAAATGTTTTCTCTGTACATGTAAGGGAGTGGTAACTTGTTTTGGTAATATATCCCTCCATAATTTTTGGATAATTCAGTTTTATTGAGGGACACACACATGCAAAATATCAGTCATGGCAGAAACACTCAAATNTTTTGGTAACATTGTTTTTAATCAGTTATTAATTGAAGTAATAATTGAAGTCACGGCTTATAAACTGCAATTTATAAATTACAAATTTTAAAATGAATCTGATGGTCACATTTTTTTCTCTGTACATGTGAGGGAGTGGTAACTTGTTTTGGTAATATATCCCTCCATAATTTTTGGATAATTCAGTTTTATTGAGGGACACACACATGCAAAATATCAGTCATGGCAGAAACACTCAAATAACCACCGAACTAGGGAAAAAAAAATGATACCCTTGTTTTACTCATAACTCAGCTTCCTACATCTTGATTAAAACACACTCTAATTAGTCCATAACTCTTAGCACCCAGGGCCCACATTAATTGTTTTCTCCCCCTTTTCCCAGTGCATTTGAAGCGTCACTTCATGTTCCGGAACCATCTGTGCTTGGTGTTTGAAATGCTCTCCTACAACCTGTACGACCTGCTGAGGAACACCAACTTCAGGGGGGTGTCCCTGAACCTCACCAGGAAGTTTGCCCAGCAGATGTGCACAGCTCTGCTCTTCCTGGCCACCCCCGAGCTCAGCATCATTCACTGTGACCTAAAACCCGAGAACATCCTGCTCTGCAACCCCAAGCGCAGCGCCATCAAGATCGTGGATTTTGGGAGTTCCTGTCAGCTTGGACAGAGGGTGAGGCTGGGGGGAAATCCTTTGGAATGGGAAAAATGGCTCGATTGAGCTTTGTTCGTGAGGGGTTTAAATATAGTAATTAATTGGGTGTTGGAGAGCAACGGTCTGTGTTTCACAAGCACGGGATATTAAGGTTGGAAAAGTCCCCTCAGGCACATGGTGGGACTTTGGGGGCCAAGGGTTGGACTCTGATCCTTGTGAGTCCCTTCCAACTCAGCTGATCCTGGGATTCTGTGACCTTTAGGATCATCCAGTCCAACTATCAACTGGCACCATCCCCTTTAACCCACGTCCTCAAGGGTAAATTTAAGCTGGATGTTAGGAAAAGATCCTTCCCAGAGGGAGGGATTGGCCATTGGAATGGGCTGCCCAGGGAAGTGTTTGAAAAAAGCTTGGATGTGGCACTGAGTGCCAGGTTTGAGTTGGTGACATGGTGTTGGGTCATAGGTTGGACTTGATCATCTCAAAGGCCTTTTCCAACCTGGTTAATTCTGGGATTCTGGGATCTGTGTTTTGTTGAACACTTTCACACTCCACCACTTCCCCTCAGTGCCCTACTAGATGGAAATCCACCCCAGTGGTACATTTTCCATCTTCTTGTTGTTCTTCTTGGCTGTGTTTTTGTGCCATGTTAATGGAGAATGCATCAGCACTTGGTAGTACAAGTCTGCAGTGCTATTACATAAATTAATTCTATTATTATCATATTCCATATATATTGCCTATTATTATCCTATTATTTTATTCCATATATATTACTCCTTCCACTTTAGTTTTCCACTCTGTTTATTACTAATATTTACACAACAGATTGAATCATTATATGAAAAAAAATCAGACATTCATGGATTAACTTTTCAAAACTCCCACAATTCTCTTTTGAGGAGTTGGGATTTGCCAGTTGCACCCCATTGTTTTTTTCCATAACAAGTTCAGGAAGAGCAGATCAGAATATTGAATATTGTAGTGGAATATGGTGAGACATAGATCTACATGAATGAAAGGACTTTTTGCTATAAACTAGAACCTTTTCACCCTGGAGTGGGAAGGAAGGCAGCAGGAGGTGAAATGATATCTGGTTGATTTAGATCAATAATAAGATAATTTCGAGATGTTAAGAAGCACAAATAAAAAAATAACGATACAATGAGTGAATCTACACTTTTTTTTTGTGAGAATGCTAATATTAATTAACACCTACATATCTTTATTAATATAGTGTGTATCTATCTTTACTATCACTGCTACCTTATCTTTCCCTGCACCAAAATGGTATTCCTTGGCAGTTGTGTTTTGTCACCTGGAATTACCAGAGTGCCCTTTGGATGCTGTGTGTGACCTTTGGATGCTTTTATTTCAGATATACCAATATATCCAGAGTCGTTTTTATCGATCACCAGAGGTGCTACTGGGAATGCCTTATGATCTTGCAATTGACATGTGGTCCCTGGGGTGTATTTTAGTGGAGATGCACACTGGAGAGCCTCTCTTTAGTGGGGCAAATGAGGTATGTTATGGACCATCATTTGAGGGGTTTTGTTGTTAATTCCCCTCATCATTTCCATCTGTTTAATTGTAATGCATAAATTAGGGAAGTCTAGCAATCCCAAAATGATTAAACATCAATAACAGCAATGTCTTGTGTCAAAATTCAAAATTGCCTGTTAATAATTTTCTGCTTCTCCTTCTTGCTCCTTACTCACTAATTTGCTTTGTACATAATGGGTTTTTCTTAATTAATTTAGAACTTGTCTGGGTAGCTCATGTTTGTGACATTGTGCTCAGCTGTCTGTCACTTGGTCCTCACAAATATTCTCTGTTTGGAACAGGTGGATCAGATGAATAAAATAGTGGAAGTTTTAGGGATACCACCTACCCACATCCTTGACCAAGCACCAAAAGCAAGAAAGTTCTTTGAGAAGTTGCCAGATAGCACTTGGAACTTGAAGAAGACCAAAGATGGAAAAAGGGTAGGTTAAATAACCAGGGTGATAATATGGACTAATTCTTTAAAAAAAAATAGTTGTCTACTCAAAATGGAGTTTTATTGTTGTTCCAACGTGTCGATTAAATAACTTCTGTAAGCATTGAACACTTTCTTACTTTGATTTAACTTCAGCTGTGCACACCCAACACATCCCTTGATCTCAAGCCCTTTCCAACTTCCCAACAGGAATACAAACCACCTGGAACTCGGAAACTTCACAATATCCTGGGAGTTGAGACAGGAGGACCTGGTGGGCGCCGTGCTGGGGAATCGGGTCACACTGTAGCCGACTACTTGAAGTTCAAAGACCTCATCTTAAGGATGCTTGATTATGATCCCAAGACACGGATCCAGCCCTACTATGCCCTGCAGCACAGTTTCTTCAAGAAAACAGCAGATGAAGGTACAAACACGAGTAACAGCGTGTCCACGAGTCCTGCCATGGAGCAGTCACAGTCTTCAGGAACCACCTCTAGTACATCTTCAAGCTCAGGTGAGTTTGTGCCTTTAACAGGTAAGAAAATTGTGTATCTTAATGGGAATCTTTCCCAGATAAATCATCAGATGGTCGAGCACTGAACAGGCTCCCAAGGGAATTGGTCGCGACTCCAAACCTGCCACAGCTCAAAGAGTGTTTGGCCAACGCTTCCAGGGACAGGCTGGGATTGCTGGGGGGTCCTGGGCAGGGCCAGGGGTTGGACTTGGATGATCTTTGTAGGTCTCTTGCATGATATTCTATAATTCTATGAGATGTTGTTGTCTTCTTCTTGTGTTAAAACCCAAACATACCAGTCATGCTCATGAAACAATTATTTTCATTAGCTGGAACAGGTAACAGCTCTAACAAAAAATAAAAACTAGATGAGCAAAAATGTGAGTGATTATCCCAGATTTTGTATTTTCCCCCTGGAGCAGTTTATCTTTATGCTGCCACTCTTTACCAGGTTCACATTTTGTGTCTCTGTAGTTACTGTGCACTTTACAATTTTCCAGGTGGATCTTCTGGAACGAGCAACAGTGGGAGGGCACGGTCGGACCCCACACACCAGCATCGACACAGTGGTGGGCACTTCACTGCTGCTGTGCAGGCTATGGACTGTGAAACACACAGCCCACAGGTATGGTGGAATAGGGCTCACCACTAGTGCTTATTGCAGTACAGATAAAACTATAAATTCTCCCAAGCAGACGGTTCAGTTTGTGCACAAATTGGTGTGTAGATACATCTTGGTGTTGTAATAACCTTTAACCAGCTCTGTTGTTCCAGAGGTTCCTCTAGTGCTGTTGACACCACTCAAGGTATGAACTATAACATAATTAATTTACCTCAGTTTGCTCGTTGTCTCCAGAGTCCTCAGCCAGAAATCAGGGCCTTATTGTTCTGGGTGTTGCACAAATATTATGTTGTTTATTATCGCTATTACTTAGAGCTGCTTCTATAATTCTGACAGCAAAGTCACACATTGGACTTACTTAAACTATTTAAAAAAAGCATCCAGGATCTGAATTTATTTTTCTTAAGGTATACTTAGAAAAGTATTAGAAATTATTACATTTCTAGAATAATAGTGCAGCCGCAAGGCTTGGTTAAATTGTCTAAAATTGACATAAATACGAAAAACTTAATCTCTCATATATTGCAAATGTTCAACGTGGCACCCAGTTGATGAGGTGGTGTTCCAAGGGATGGACTCGGTGGTCTTGGAGGTCTTTTCCAACCTTACTGACTCTGTGATCCCAAGAAATGATCAGATTTGATGAAGCATTTTAATGTTTCTTTCCCCCGTTAACAGGTCCGACAACAGTTCCCTCCCCCGATCGGTTGGACGGCCACCGAAGCCCCAACACAGGTCACTGTTGAAAACCATCCAGTTCAAGAAACCACCTTCCATGTAAACCCTCAACAACAGAATGCATTACATCATCACCATGGAAACAGCTCTCACCACCACCACCATCACCACCACCACCACCACCATCATGGACAGCAAGCCTTGGGCAGCCGGACCAGGCCGAGAGTCTACAATTCTCCAACAAACAGCTCCTCCACCCAGGATTCTATGGAGGTGGGCCACAGTCACCACTCCATGACATCCCTGTCTTCCTCAACTACTTCTTCCTCTACATCTTCCTCCTCTACTGGTAACCAAGGCAATCAGGCCTATCAGAACCGCCCGGTGGCTGCTAATACCTTGGACTTTGGACAGAACGGAGCCATGGACATGAATTTAACAGTCTACTCTAATCCGCGCCAAGAAACTGGCATAGCTGGACATCCCACGTACCAGTTCTCTGCTAACACAGGTCCTGCTCATTACATGACTGAAGGACACCTTGCCATGAGGCAAGGGATTGATAGAGAAGAGTCTCCCATGACAGGAGTTTGTGTGCAGCAAAGTCCTGTGGCTAGCTCGTGACTAAACTGAAACTAAGTTTGTTTCTTGTGTGTTTTTATAGAAGTGGTGTTTTTCCAAAAAAACAAAGTGCAAAGCTGCTTGAATCAGAAGGAGATAAACTCACTGAACCGCTACAGGAGGGCAAAGTTGACTATTTTTTTAAACTTGAAAAGATTGCAAAGGGACAATGAAGTTTTTTTTTTTTTGGTTGGTTTTTTTGGGGGGGAGGGAGGTTTTTTGGTTGTTTTTTTTTTTTTTTTAAGAGCCATGTCTGGACCCACCTTAACAAATAGCTTAGTGGTGTTCACCTTTTGCTTCCCCCATTTTAACTTGCAACCTAGTCATAGTTTGGTTTTTTGGGGAGGGATTGGATTTTTTTTTTTTTTTCCTTTTTTTGGTCTCATTCAACAAGGTTTATTGTTCAAACGTTAGTCGTAGTTGCAAACTAGTTTCTTTTTAAAGGCATTGCACATGATTTCTAAGAAACAAAAAAAAAAAGGCCCTTTGAAATTTTTTGGGTGGGAGGGGAGTGAGTAATATATCTATTTTTTTTAGTTCCCCAAACAAACATGGGCACAGAAATGCAGTACTGTAAGAAAGAGGGACCTTCAGATTACACACACACACACACACAAATGTTCTCCAGCTGTAAAAAGGGACGGTTGTGACGGAGCTTGAGGCACACTGAGCATGGAAGTGGCGGTGAGCAGAACTCTCCTTTTCTGAATCTACTGAGGATCAAAGCAGCAATTGTGATGGGATTCTGTGGGTCCCACCTTTTGGAGACCGCAGGCAGTTAGTGTTGGAATATGACTGGTTTCATAACTGAGGTGCACTGAGAAGCAATCAACGGGTCGGTCCTGGCCAGTCCTGGGGAGGTCTGAGTGGTGGTCTTTGGGATAACCTTTGGCCTTATGGATTTGGACTCTTAAGTTAGAAGAGCCTACCATTTCAGATGCAATCACTTTTGGACATGCTTTTGCAGACAGTCCTTAATGCTGAAAACACAGAGAATGGGTAATTCAAGAGGCCTTTCTTTTAAAAAAAAAAAAAAAAAAAAATAGACTTTTGTGACCCACTTATTGTAAGGTATTGCAAGGTCACTTTGCGTGTGTCATAAAGTTGACTTCCTTATTGGTTGAAGGTCACAGGAGTAGTGGTTTGCGTTTGATGGAAATGGCTACAACTGTGTCCCTTCCTGCTTTTTACTTTTTTCTTTTGCTTTTTTCTCGGCACGTGGTTTCTCCACCATTACTTCTGCACAAAGACGTCTTCTGTTCATCCTGAACATTTTTAAAAAAAAAAAAAAAAAAAAATTGCAGAATTTTATGTGACTGCTTTTTTGCCTCACAATTATGCTGTGAATTTTACAAAAATTTATTTTCTTTTTTGATAATTTATTGTACCAAAGCTGTTTTTATAGCACATAGATGTCTGTAACCAATAATGTAGCAGTTCTGCACTTTGACACAAGGTGTAACTAGACCATTTTTAAATGTCAGTTGAAAATTATGGCTGTACTATTGCTTAAACAAAACTGGAACTGTTGTTGAATTCATAGCCAATACATTTACAGCAATCTGTGTACTGAAGATAATAGATTGACATCTACTTCAAGAACTATAACATCTGTTACATTATAAATGTGTTCAGGCTTCTGAAGGTAAAAGGGACACTTAGATCCAGAAGCTATGAAACCAGCAGTTGATTCTTGTATTCCTTATTAACATAATTGTAAACTTGAAGGCAAGACCTTGATTGCATGAACAGGTCCAAAACAATAAGTCTGAGTAAAGCAAAACACTCACGTGAGACCTGAGGTTAGCAGGCTGTATTTAACAGGTGCCTAATTTTTGGGTAACGCTGCCTTAATATAACACAGTCAGCTTGGCAGTTGCAAAATTCACGGGCCCAATTCCAGAGAATCGATTTGGGAGAAAAAGGAAAAGCTGCGTGAAAAACCTGGGAAAGAACAAGGTGAATTCCTCGGTTGCCCATCCCAGATGACCAGTGTTGCCCATTCTCTATTACAGAAGCAGTGATCTACCTCTGCCAGTAAGCCCTTGGAAAAGTTAATTTAGCAGAAAATGGTCAAGTCCATGCGGCCAAGTCATTTTTTTTCAGTCTAAAAGGTGGGATTTTTTTATACTCACAGTGGCAATGCAGCAGCTGACTACCATGTGAGCAGGAAGGAATCCTTGGGATTATCATTTTTTTGTTAAATCATGGTTTCCTTAACCAAACTATCCGTATTTCTTTTTGTATGGACACATCAACCCTGTGGAGGAAAGTGAGGTTTTTTGGGGTTTTTTTGTTTGGTTTTTTTTTTTCCCCCCGATTTCTTTATGGTTTTCTTTTGAAGCTCAGTAATTCGGAGAAGTTTCCAGGATTTGGAAGGCTGTCACCTTAGAAACAGGATGCTGAGTTGAGCAATATAAAAAAAGGAATCCAGTACTTACTGCTGTCTAGGAACATAAAGGGTAATATGAAAAATCTGGGTAACATTTGTGTTGCCACACCTTAGCGAGCGCCAAAAAAACCTAAAGCAGTTCAAAGAAATAATATCTACACAAAGAAGAAATCATAAAATCCAGTGCTTCTGCATACTGTGTTATGTTACAGTCCAGTTTTGTGTGCTTTACTACACAGTTTGGTTACAGGACTTCTGTGCATTGTAAACATAAACAGCATGGAAAAGGTTAAATACCTGTGTTCAGATTGTAAGATCTAGTCCGGACTTGCTGTGTATATTGTAACGTTAAATGAAAAGACAAGCCCTTTGTATTATAGTCATGCAGTCTTATGTATGATAAACAGTTGAATAATTTGTCCTCAGACTCTTTACTGTGCTTTTTAAAAAAGGAAAAAAAAAAAAAAGAAGGAAAAAAAAAGAGTAATTTAAGAAAAAAACCCACAAATGTAAACGTAGTAAATCTTCCTATGCAATGAACCTACTCCAAGCCATGGTATGGTAGGTATAATTATATTATAATGTGTAAATAGCAGATACATTGAAACAGACTTCAAAATATGGAAGTAAAAGTTGGAGGCGTAACAGCTAATTTGGAGTTTTTAATTGAAACAGCGAGGGCTGCAAATGGTTGGGGTGTGAACACAGCTGGACTGTGAAGTTGGAGTTGTTGATATTCTCCTCTGTTAGTGGGAATGTTCTCATGCTCTGCAGCTTCCTGCCTATTCCACAGGAGCCAGAAGTGACCATGGAGTGAAGTGTTGGGACTGGAATGTCGTTATCCCCAGAGTTATTTCTGTTATTCCTGCACCACCAACTCCGCATCTTTGGGGTGCAGCAAGACCTAGTTCTGAAAAAGCTGTTTTTCCTGTAGATTCTTCCAAGTGGGAGGATTTTTCCGTGACCCTGGAGTGGTTCAGGTAGTTGGTTTTCCATGTTCTCGGGCCTCCTTGAGTTGTAGGACTGTTCAGTTACAGCTGGTGGCCATCAGAGCCTGTTAGAACACTCTTTATCCATGTAAAAATAGACCTTTAATAACCCATATAGATGGAGATCCTTAAATCTCTTAATTGTAACTTTTACGGCTCTTCTGAAACTCCAGGTATTTTAAAATCCCTTCTAAAAGGTGGAATTGCTGGATCCCCTGGGCCTGGTTTGAGTCCTGCTGTGTGCAGGGACATCCTCGAACCTCTCCTGGATACCTTGGCTTGTGTGTTTATACCCCCAAGGATTGCATTCTGAAACCTTTCAGCCTCGGTTATTTGCATTAAAAGATTGTCAATTTAGGTGGTTATCCATCCTGATTCCTCAGTCCTTTGGGAAGTGCTGCTCTTCCAGGATTTAGGCTTCCATCCTCTAAGTACAGTGGTGTCTGGATGGGGCTGGATTCACCCTTGGATGTGACTTGTCTCCATTGTTTATCACTCTGCCATCGTTGTTCTCATTAAACCATCAATGTTCTGACATCTTATTCTTGATAACTGAAAAAAAAACCCCTTTGAAGAGCCTTTGTTGAAGAATTCCTGTTGAAACCCATCAGGATCATCCTTTTTAAGGAGGGAGTAAATGAAAACTGACCTTGTGACACAAAGTGTTGTGTTGATTTAGAGAACAAACACAGCTCAGATCATTGGATGGAACTTTTGGATGGTATGGAAGTGTTTTCAGAGTGACACAAGTAAGTGGCTACAAAGTGCAGAGTTGGTCTCCTGAGGGTAGTTTGTATATGGTGTGACTTTTTGATAATTTATTGAACCATTTTGGTAATTTATTGTAATTGTCTCAGAGTGAACTTCTCTCTCTCCTCAACTTCCCTGAGTGGAGCCGGGGGGGGTCGGGCTCTGCTCCCAGGGAACAAGGGATGGGATGAGAGGGAACGGCCTCAGGCTGGGCCAGGGGAGGCTCAGCTTGGCCAGGAGGAGGAATTTGGGCCTGGAAAGGGGGGGGAGGCCTTGGCAGGGGCTGCCCAGGGAGGGTTGCAGTGCCCATCCCTGGGGGTGGCCAAGGAAGGAGGGACGTGGCACTCAGTGCTCTGGGCCGGGGGACAAGGGGGGACTCCACCATCCTGCAGCTCTTGTCCAACCTCAGGGATCCTGGGAATGATGCACATTAAAATTGCACAATATCTGTGCAGCAAAGACAGGCATCTTGTCAGATGGGAGTTTTCCATGTCCCTGGTTTTGTGGGGCTCTACAGAAGCAACCTTGGAAATTTGGAGTTGGTGTTCGTGTCTCACCTCATGACAACAGTTGAGCTGGTGTTTCCTTACTGCTGCAGATGCCTTGACTTGATTTCAGCAATTCTCCATACAAGCCCTATCAAGTATTCTCTGATCTGCCCAGACCTGAGAGGGTTTGTGGTTTCTGTTTATTGTGTTTTGTGGTGGATGTCAGAGAGCAGCAGAGAGTTCCATCACAAGCTGGGGCTGTCCCTCCTNCCGGGAGAAGGGAGGGCGCAAGGGAGACCTTGGAGCCCCTTCCAGTGCCTAAAACAGTTCCAGGAGAGCTGGAGAGGGACTTGGGACAAGGGATGGAGGGACAGGACAAGGGGGAATGACTTTAAACTTCAAGAAACTGGATTTAGGTTAAATACAAGGAAGACATTTTTTACAATGAGGGTGAGGAGGGGCTGGGATAGAATTCCCAGAGAAGCTGTGGCTGCCCCTGGATCCCTGGAGGTGTCCAAGGCCAGGTTGGATCCCCTGGGATAGTGCCATGTCCATGGCAGGGATGGAATGAGATGATCTTTAAGGTCCTTGCCACCCAAACCACTCTGTGGTTCTAAACAAGTCCATGAACTTCAGCTCCTTGTGCAGTAACTGGAATTCTCTAGTTCTCTTCCCTGCCCCTTCCCTGGTAAGTTGTGCAGCCCAGCTCTTGTCTCCAGGGCTCTGCAGGAACAGCTTCACCAGGATTTGGGAACTAGATGATATTTAAAGTGCCTTCCAACCCAAACCATTCTGTGATTCTATGATTTCCTGCTTCCCACTGCTGCACATTCCAGTATCCTGGAATACAGTCACCATGTCTTGGCATGTGTTTGGTTACATCCCATTTTCTGGAATGCTGCATCTTACAGGTCCAATTCAGTGTAAAGCTGTTGAGTTAACAAAGAAACACTGGAATGGTTTGTGAAGTTTTGCTGCCATCCCAGCCAGACAAATCCTATGGAATTGTTGTGGACCACTGTCCTAAAAACACATTGGCCTCCAGTAGGAATGGTTTTATAGTCCATGTTCTCTTGGATCCATCAGCCACTGGAGCTCTTCTAGTTGCTGTTGCAACTTTCTGGGAAGACAGTTTTACCAATGGAGCAAGGGATGAGCCTTATTCCTTCTAGAAAAAAGGAATCTGAGTGTAAAGGATTCCTTGTTTTTTAACCATGTTTGCATTGCTGTTGGAGTTGTACAGACCAACAGTTGAATTCAAAGCATTTACTTGTTACAGGGGGGTGAAAGTTGGTGTGTTTGACTGTAGGACAGTTGTCTGAACAGGTTTGCTGTGTGTTTTCCCACATATTTTTTCTGCTTGGAGTCATCCACTTCTTGCTCCTCAAGGCACTGGGATGGCAGTACTTGGTGATGTGGAAGATGTGAATTGGTTTGGATTGAACTTTCTTCTGGGCTTTTCCAAAAGAACTCTGCCTTTCTCCCTGCTGTGCTGACTTTCTGCTGTGTGTATTTAAAGAAATGAGACTTAATTTTCAAGGCAACCCACAGATTGGTCCCACTTGGAACAAATTTCCCAGAGAAGCTGTGGCTGCCCCTGGATCCCTGGAAGTGTCCAAGTCCAGGCTGGATGGGGCTTGGATCCCCCTGGGACAGTGGAAAGTGTCCCTGCCCATGGCAGGGGGTGGCACTGCATGAGCTTTAAAGTCCTTTCAACCCAAATATTCTGTGATTCCACGAGAAAAAGGTTAAAAACTTTTCCTTCTCAAATCCAGTGTTGTGTGATTATCTGAGTCCTGCTGGGCATTGGCTTATGAATCTTGCAAAATCACATGAATTTTAACAACTTCAAGAAACCTCAGGTTTTATGGCTATTCCACATGGTCTGGAGTAATAAAGGGAGTAGCATTCCTGAGGCAACAAAAATTAACAACCAAATCCACCTCCTGTGGGTCTCCCCTGGAGAGGGAAGGAGATGGATTTGATAGATGGTGATTGTCAGGAACCAGTGAGTTAGAGATTGGAAAATGATGGATGATGGAAAAATAAATAGAGAGTTGGTTTGTTCTAAAGAAAGTAGTTGAAGATCTCAAGCAGAAAAGCTCTCCAAGGGTTTTCCCTCAGGATTTCTGTCCCCCCTCCCCAGCTGAAGACATTGTTCCCACTTTCCTGCCATGTTTCAAACAGTCTCTTTTCCTTCAGGTTTTCCTGCCCACTCAGGATTCCATGACTCCTTCAAACACCAGATGTCAACAGTTGGTAGAGTGGGTTAATAGTTCTGGACTGCAAGGAGACGAGGAGGATGGAGCTCCCTTAGACAGGAAGAAAGGTTTGTCCTGAATGGAGTTTCTGTGTAAAAACCCCTTTTAGAATTTGCACTTGAAGGAAATTCCCAGTCTGGAGACCTTTGGAGTCAAGAATAGACTGAGGGAATTGAATGAGAATCACAGAATATCCCGAGTTGGGATCATCCAAGTCCAGCTCCTGCCCAGAACCCCCAGCAATGCCAGCCTGTCCCTCAGAGCCTTGTCCAAAGGCTCCTGGAGCTCTGGCAGCCTTGGGGCCGTGCCCATTCCCTGGGAATTGAGCTCTCAAAGCTTCAGTGTCATCACCTCAATGATGGGAGAACAAATCCAGGAATCTCAGGAGCCAGAGCTTGGAAAATCAGAGCTGTCACAGAGTTCCTTCATGGGAACAGTGAGAGAGTTTTGTCTGGAGAGTCCAACTTTGGCTGAAATAGTTGTTTAGTTGGAACTTTAGTTCATTTCAAGTCCTTTTCTCCCCCCTCCCAAATTCCTGTCCTTTCTTATCATTTCTCCCTCCCCTTCCCTGTTTTCTGTGCTGTCCCTTCTCCCCCTTCCTACACTTTTCACATTTTGTTTTTTTCTCCTTTTCCCATCTTTCAGCTTTTAATTTTTGTCCCTGCATTTCTTTTCCCCCCGTTTTTCCCATCTTTTCCCTGCTTTCCTCTGGTGCTGTTCCAGTCTTTCTGCTTTTCCTTTTCACTGTATTTCTTCCCTTTCCCTTTTCCTCTCTTTTCACAGCTTTTCCTGTCTTGTCCGTGCTTCTCTTCCTGCTTTTGTTTTCCTGCATGGTTTTCCTGCCATGCTTTCCCTATTTTTCTTGCTGCCCTCTCTCCTGCTCTTCCCTTCCTATTCCTGCTTCTTGTGCCCTTGGCTTCCTCCCAGATAATTCCATTTTTCCCACTTTGACTTTCCTCCTTTGCTTTGAGTTCTGTTTTCCATTATTTTTTCAGGATCTTTCAACACAACACCCACTCCCCACCCCATTCCATTGCTCTTCCTGTGTTTTCTTTGCCTTTCCTGTGTCTTCCTCTTCTTTTTTTTTCCCATTATTTCCATACTTTTTAGGCATTTCTTTGCTCCCTTTCCAGGTTTCTTCCCCCTTCCTTCTCCACATTTTTCCAAATGCTTTTCAGGTGTATTTCTTCTTCTCCTCACTTATTTTTCTATCCTCTCCCTGCTTTTCCCTGCTTTGACTTGTTTCCCTTTTTCCCCTCCATCTCTTCTATGCTTTTTCTGGGTAATTTCATTCCCCCTCCACTTTCCTGTTCCCTGTTTTTGACTGAAGTTCTTTTCCATTTTATTTCTGCACATCCCCATCCTTCTTATTTTATTTTCACTCCTTTTCATGGCTCTTCTTTTTTCCCCTCCTTCCCTTGTTTTCCCTGCATATTCCTGCTTTGACATCCTATCTTTTCCATACTTTGATGTTCTTCTCTGGCCTTTTCCCAGCTTTCCAGGACTCTTTTCCTTTCTTGGCACTTCTTTGTCTTTTACCTTCTTACCTTTCCATCCTTTCCCTGCTTTCTTTGGATTTTCATCCCGCTTTTCCTTTCACTGTTTTGATACTTTTTCCCACTGCTTTCCCCTGTTTTTTAGAATCTATTTGACCTCCTTTCCCCAGCTTTCCACCTACTTTCCCTCCTTTTCTCAACTTTCCATTTGCTTGACTTCTTCCCCTCATTTTCCCTCCTTTTCTCCTTGTTTTTCCATTCTCATATTTTCCTTCCTTTTCATGCTGTCATTCCCACCCCTCCCTCATTTTCTGTACTTAAGAGACTTTTCTCCACCTTTCAGGTATTTTCCTTGCTTTTCCTTTCTCTTTTACATACTTTTCCCTTCCTTCCCCATCCCTGCTGCTTGTCAGTTGTTTGACTTCAATCCCTTCCCTTTTTTCCCAGATTTTTCCTTCTCTTCCCTGCTTTTCCCTGCCTTGATTTCTTTCCCTGTTTTTTCATGTTCCGACTTCCCTTTCCCTGTTTTGCTTTTC
Organism: Calyptomena viridis; assembly: GCA_013390005.1. Lineage (NCBI taxonomy): Eukaryota > Metazoa > Chordata > Aves > Passeriformes > Eurylaimidae > Calyptomena > Calyptomena viridis. The sequence continues at coordinate 71,672 of WEIV01015991.1, read as the reverse complement.
CCCTTCTCACAGCTTTGGGCTGCTTTGGCTTTTCTTTCTTTGTCAGGACTTTTCCTTCTTTCCCTGCTTGTCACTCCTTTGCCACTTTTTCCACTGATTTTCAGTGCTTTGATTTCTTGTGGCTGCTTTTTAGGGCTTTTCCTGCTTCCCACCCCATTCCCCTTCCTGTTCCCTGCTTTTTTCCATGCCAATTTATTTTCCTTGCTTAACAAGTCTCCCCCTCCCTTTCTTTTCCCTCTTTATCACTGCTTTGATTTCCTTTCCCTGCTTTTCTGGTCTTCCCCCTGTTTCTTCCCTTCTTTTCCCTTCTTTCCACAGCTTTTTAGTTTGTTTTTTTTTGAGGTTATTTGTTTATTTGGGGTTTTTTCCCTCCTCCTTCCCCTGTTTTCCCTCCTCTTCTTCCCTGTGCTTTTCAGCCTCTTCACTACTTTGATTTTTCCAGCTGCTTGTCTGGTCTTTTCCTTTCCTTTCATTCCTTCTTTCTGCTTTTGCTCCTTTTTTGACTCCTTTCCCTCCTTTCCAGGCCATTCCCCCCCTCCCTATCCCATCTCCATTCACTTCCCTTCTTTCACCTTTTCCCTGCCTTTGGCTGCATTTTCCTGCTTTCACTTTAAATGCTCTTTTTAGTGGTTTTTTCTTTTCCCTTTCCTGCTTTTCTGGTCTCTCATTGTCCCTGTTTTTCCCTGCCTGTCCTTGCTTTTCATGGCTTGTGAGTCCCCCCACTTCCCTTCCCTATTTTTCCCTGATTTGGCTGCTTTTCTTTCCTACATTCCTGACACTATTTTGAATATTTTTTCCTGCTCTACTGCTTTTCAGGTTTTTCCCTCCTCCCTTCTTTTTCTTACCCTTCCATTCCCTTCCCCTGCTCTTTTTTCCCTCACTTTGGTTTCTCACCACTGCTTTTCTGCTCTTTATCTCCCCTTGTTCCCTTCTTTTCCCTTCCCAGTTTCTCTTTTCCTCTCTTTCCCCTTCCTCTTAATCTTTCTCCATTTCCTTATTCCTCCTCCTTCCACTTCCCCTTTCCCTCCCTGCTTTGACTTCATGTTTCCAGTTCTCTCACATCTTTCCCTTCCTGATTTTCCTTTCCTTGTTTCTTCCTGCTTTTCAAGCCTTTAACTTCTTTTGGGCTTCCCCTTTTCTTCAATTTAATTTCTCTTTCCAAATATTTTCATCTTTCAGTGTTTATTTTCATTCTCTCCTGTCTCATTTTCTTCACTTCTGGATCTCTTTTCACTTCTCAAATAAGAAGTAACAGATCTTTGTTACAAAAAAAAAAAAATTATAGTTTTTCCTATGGAAAAACCACCACCATCAACTTGGGTTTTTTAACAGGATAAATAAATACATAAAAATTCTGGAATAAAAGTTGTATCTTACAAATGGTACAAAATAATTCAAAGAGTCTCTGGAAAAATTGGGTTATGAAATAAAACAAATGGTTTATTTTTAGAGTTCTCCATAGTTTCTAAGCAGAAAAGCAAACACTGAACCATCTTTTAAGACTTTTAAAAGGATAATACCTTTTAGTTCTCTTTCAACTATTTCCCTGTTTTCTGTTCAGTTTAGTCCTTATAACCTTTGTTTTATAGGTGTGAAAAAGGAACTTCTGGAAATTTCCTGAGTAAAAATCCAGGGTTGCCCAGGGGAAAACTTGGGAGACACAATCTGCCATGGTCCAAAGTAATTTTCTGTGCTAGGAAGTGCTGAAATACAGACTTTTCTCATTTTTCTGTGGCTTTTCTCAGCTGAAATACATTTGAGCCCAAGGCAGAAAGGATTTGGTGTGTCCTTAGCTGGTAATTACTGACTGGAACCCAAAATACTCCCACAGTGAGGAGAGAAATGACAAACCAAATTTCCTCATAATAGAGGGAAATATTATTATTATAATAATTTATTTTATCATAATAGACAAAAATAATAATAACAGTGCTCTGGGTTTTTTTAGCTCTTGAAAAATCGAGTGTAACCACCATATTTTTGATTGAAACGAAGAGCAATCAAACCTTATTTATATGATTATTTTACAATCAAACCTTATTCTTGTCAGAGGAGTGTTTGCCCTGTTCCATCCCCTGGAAAGCAAAGGGAATGGGATCATTCCTGCCACGTGGAATTGTTCCATGGGATCCTGGGGGCAGGGAAGGACACCAGGATTCTGCTTTGGAGGGAGGAGTTGGAAGTGATGAGCAAAAGGTCCTGGGTTGGGACTTGTGTCCTTAGTGGAGATTTGGGAAGAGGGTGAGGAGCACAATGGCAAATCCCACCAGAGACAGTGTTGGAAACTTGGGCAAAGTTCATGGAAGCTGTGGGAAACTTGAGAGCAAGCTGGGGAATCCAGGGAATGGCACGGAGCTGCCCTTGGATATCTGCAGCTCCATGGAAAACTCCTGGGGGGAAGGACTCTGGGAGAAAAAAGGATGAGGGGAATGAAAAAGCTCCTCTGGGTGGAGACTGGAAAAGCACAGGCTGCTTATTTATGGAGAAAGGACAAAAAACATGCAGGAAAACTGAAAAATCCACCCTGGTGTGGTGGTGTCAAACCTTCTGTGCAGTTTTCCTTTGAGAGGGGAAATTGTTTTGCTTGAAACATTGAAATGGAATTGAAGTTGAAAGTGGAAAAGTCAAAATTTTCCGTGCTTTGCTCTGCTGAACTGATGGGATTCATTCCCACGAGTCTCATTGGAAGCAAGGAGTGAAAAGAGCATTGGAGAACTTCTGGAAATCACTCTGTAATTAGTGTAAATCAATGAGTAACACACTGAGGAGAACCAGCACCCTCAGTCCTGAGGACAGTCAGCAATTCCAACCATTGAGTGCTGGGAAAAAACTCCCTTGGTCCTTCCAGGCACAGAAAGCTGCTTCCTCCTGGAGTTATTCCCTTAGGAATGTGGGGAGAAGATCCCAGAGATCTTTTCTGTGGCCATGGAAGGGCTTTTTCCAACTTCCCATCCTGCAACCTTCTCCTTCATCCCTGACTCCAGCTCCAGTTCTATTACAGGAAAAGCTCCTTGTCCCTTTTTTTGGGAACACAGGCCGAGCTCACAGAGCTGGGAGTTCACAAGGCTTGTCTCAAAATCCAGGCAGGAGAGGGAAGGATTTAGGATTTAGGATTTAGGATAATGCAGCTTGTTTTTCCTCAGGTCTGGAAACCCCCCTGACAAACAGCTCTCCATCTTTATCTGAAGTACCTTTGGGTCTGGCTCAGCAGAGGGTGTACTTGAAAAATATGAGGAAATATTTGGATAAAGTGGGTCCTAAAGAGATGTGAGTGGTTTGCCCAGGTCTAATTTTAGCTGCTGCTCTGGGTGTGAGGCTGGAGGAGCTCTTGGCCTTGGCCTGGCCCTGCCAGCCCTCCCCAATCCCCCATTCTGGCACTAAATGAAAGTCAATTAAAACAAGTGCCACAGCATCTGATTCTTTTTATTTGATTTCTTTTTTTTAAACTTCATTTTAACATGTTCTCTAAGGGAAATTTTTAAATGAAATCTGCTTTGGCTGGTACCCTGACAACGAATTTATTAAACAGGATGGGGTTTGTTTAATCCAGTGCACATCTCGTGCATTCCAGGAGCTTTCTCCTCAAATGTTAACTTAGAAGAAGGAGAGAATATTTCTTACATGTGGCTTCATCCAGAGCAGGGTGGGCACAGGGGAGGGGACTGTGCCCCTCTGTCCCCTCAGGTGAGACCCCACCTGGAATCTGCATCCAGCCCTGGGATCCAGCCCAGGGAGGACATGGAGCTGCTGGAGAGAGTCCAGAGGAGGAACCAGGAGGATCAGAGGGATGGAGCAGCTCTGCTGGGAGGAAAGGCTGGGAGAGCTGGGAATGTTGAGCCTGGAGAGGAGAAGCTTTGGGGTGACCTCATTGTGGCCTTGCAGGAGCTGGAGGAGCCCCAGGAAACCTGGAGAGAGACTATTTCCAAGGGCTGGAGGGACAGGACACAGGGAATGGCTTCCCACTGCCAGAGGGCAGGGAGAGCTGGGAGATTGGGAAGGAATTCCTGGCTGGGAGGGTGGGGAGGGGCTGGGATAGAATTCCCAGAGATGCTGTGGCTGCCCCTGGATCCCTGGAATGTCCAAGGGTTGGATCCCCCCGGGCCAGTGGAAAGTGTCTCTGCCCATGGCAGGGGATTGGAACAAGATGATCTTTAAGGTCCTTCCAACCCAAACCATTCCATGAAAGGAAATGTCTTCAGACACATCCTCTCTCCTTTTCCCAGTGGATGGAGAGCAGGACGTGGCTCTGGACACAAGAGAGGGGATTTAATTCCCCTGAGTGCAGCCCCTTCCCTCTGCACTGGAGTGATGGTGATCCCTGATTTCTCTTTCCCTGTGTGGGATGAGGGTTGAGTCCCTAAGGTGATTCTTGACAATGAAGCTCCATATCCATCTCTCTGCCACATTTGCAGAATAGTTTCAGACAAACTCCTTCCCTTCTTCTGTCTCTTGGGTTACACACCCTGCTGCAAAAATCTGGAATAAGGGAGCTTTTTATAAAAGAGTGTCTCAGTCTTGTGTCTTTTTGGTTATGTTTGACTAATTTATGGGCACAAACTGACAGAGCAAAGCCAAAATGCTTTTCCTGAATGGATATCTCTGTTCATTCACTGTGGAAACAGAGGAGAAACCCTGAGTGGGTTGTGGCTGGTCTCAAGTAAAATGACAAAGAAAAGTTTACAAGGCTCTGCTGAAGAAATGAGAAAGTCAGAGCCCAGCAGTTCTAGACCTTATCCATGTTTGCCATGAGCAAAGATCCCCCCCAAGGCTGAATTCCACAAGTTGGGAAAGCTAAAAGGATGTTTTGGCATTGATTAAGGAATTTTAAAGAGCCTTTTGCTGCAATGCCAGGTGGAATTTGTGCTGTTTCTGGGGGCAGAAAGGCAAAAGTTCTAACTTGGACTGTGATGCTTCAGGATCTGTCCCCACAGGAGAGATCAGATAAAGTGCAGAGGCTGCAACTGTCAACACAGAAATAACTGGGAGTGAATCTGAGGTAAGAGATATGAAGGAAGAGCAGCTATTTATAATAACTAGACATTGAAAAAATCCCACAGCCGTGGATGGAAGAAACCTGAGAGCACAAAGCTCTTGGGGGGGGATTTGTAAAAATAGCAAGATATGTTTGCAGGGGATGTTTCTCAGTCATGGCAGTGGAGTAATGGAATATAAAATGCAAGTTTCTAGAGCTGGCTCAGGGGAGGTCCCTTAGCAAGTTGGATTTCTGAAGCAAAGCAAACCCACAGCAGAGGAAAAACCTTCCAGAAACAGCTGAACTGCTGGATCAGATGACTGCAGAGACCCCACATTTGATACAGGGTGGAAAGCAGGAGCACTTGGACACATCAGTCAAGAGTGGAACGTGATGGGAAGAAAGTGAAGTGGATAAAGCTCCAAGAAAGTGAAGTATTCAAGCAAACCAAAAAGAAAAAAGAAATAAAGCCCCTGTGAAATCCGTCTACTCTTCTTGTGCAATTCTTATTTTTGATGGGCAAACTCCATTTTTTCCCAGTCATTGAGGTTGGACAAGAGTATGGAGATAAAAATGAGTGCAGGCTCAGTGGAAAATGGAATGTGCTTGGGTGATAAAAGGGATTTTTCCATGAAGTACAACTGAAGGAAGAGCTGTCTGGCTGATGCCTCTTCACAGTGAGAGTTAAAGGAATCTGTTTCCATGATTTGAGCCTCTCTGACCTGATTTGCACTTTATAGGAGAAATGTTTTAAAAAAGGAAAGCTTTGCTCTTCTTTTCAGTATTAATATAATTATATTAATTATATTAATCATATATTTATTAATATAGTACAGGAGATCAGGGAGGTGGTGGAGTCCCAGTGTCTGGAAGTGTCCCAGAGGTGTCTGGATGTGGCCTTTGGGGACATGGATTAGGGGGGATCCTGGTGGTGCTGGGTGAGCTTGAAAGTCTCTCCCAAACTTGCTGATCCTGGGATTCTCCCATTCCAGTCCCTCAAAGTCCTTTTTGAAGTGATGGGCCCAGATTTGAACACAGGCCTCGAGTGCTGAGCGGCCTCATGGAGACCTTGGGAACTTCCTCCACTGCCCAACCCTTGGAGGTCACTCTGATGNAAATATTTTATATTTGTATAAAAAATACAAACCCTCCTTGTATTTTCTCCTCTTCACTGACAACCACCTTTCCAAACCACCAAGATGGTTTTTTTCTGTTGTTCCAAATGAAGGAAATTTGCCCACAATTATCCAGCCAGCTCTGCTGTGATTGCATAACAATATCCCTCCCTGGCTGATCCCTGGGATCGGGGTGAGGATGTCCCTGGAATTAGCCTGGAAAAAGGGGGCACTCCCTGGTGATTAAACAGAGCAGCTCTGCAGCCCTCCCTGCTGAAGGGAATTCAGGGATGTGTCTCTTCCAGCACCAAATGGGATTA